>PVJH01023424.1:0-34817 GCA_004026705.1 Nesogale talazaci | reverse complement strand
TAGGACTTTATTTTTGGTTTAGTAAAACTGCAAAGTGAGCAACATCTCCCCACTCCCTCCCCTTAAGCAAGGGCTTTATTTGTCGAACAGCATTATGTTTGACCTCCAAATTTGGCTGACAATTTACTGATAATATTCATATCTTAGGGTTAATCTGATATTTTGGCATATTTGCTGGGTTCTTGGCCACATCCTAGAACGCCACCAGAACTTCTGGATCCTGCATGGCAGCAAGAACCTCTGGATCACTAAGAATCTCATTGAACCCAGGCATTCCTGCCATGCCAGCCATGCCCGCTCCCATTCCAGGCATTCCTCCAGGAAAATTTCCAGGCATTCCCCCAGGAAAACCACCTGGAAAGGAGCCATGTTGAGTTCCTTATTGTCACCTAGCTTCTTCCTCCCTGTGGGCTCTTTCATCTTGTCCTGGACTTTCTTAACTCTTTCTATTCTTTCTTTGATCTCTCTCTCTTCACGTTTTTCACTCATACTTTCCCTGATGTTCTGCAGTTTTCTGGGCCCTCGACTGAACTTCTTTCAGCATTCCACTAGCATCTTCATCATAGCCCAGTTTACAAGCAAGGCAAGGTCATGGGCAGCTGCTTCCCAAGGCCCAAAAGTCTGTGTGCTTTTCCTCTCCCCTTGCAAGGCCGAGCTGAATTGGGATGAATTTCAGTGGCTTTATCGCAGTCTCTGATGGCAGCATTTGGCTTCTGTAATTTGACGTTGACACTGGCTCTCTCGTCATCAAGAATGGCCAGGCGAGGATTCAGTTTGATGGCATCCGTCAACAGATCAATAGCTTTCTGTAGTTCACCATCATTTAGGGCATCCATGGCAGCCACTTTTTTGTCATGATCCATCATCTCTTCAGTTATCTCTGCAGTTTCATCTCTCATTTCTTGAGGGGCATCTGTATCTGGTTCAATCACACCTTCACTGTCAATGTCTAGGTCACTTTCCTCACTTGATGGTTCATCTGACTTTATGTTTTCCTCCATCTTCGTATTATCTGTTTTTTCTTGCATGGTATTTTCTTCTAATTTGACTTTATAAGTAGCAGGTGGTATTTTACCGCCCAGGTTTGCGGGGGTCGTGGTGGGCAGGCGGAGGGAAACAGAGGGCGCGGCTCAAGAGGCTGTGGCCCGATTCCAAGAGCGGGAACGGCGTGACCGTGCAGAAAAAAATCAGTCAGGAACAATTTAAGTGTCTTATGTGACCATAGAAATATTTGGAAAATTGTGTGTATGCTCTATTTTATAGCATTTTAGAATTTTTAATGGTTTTCTCATAAGTTTGACATATGAAAGAATGATATTAACTCATTATTTGAATAATAAGATTGTTTCTCATTGTTACTATATTACCAAACAGTATAATTTTTCCAAAATTAGTGCATTAATTTGATTTTTTTTTCTTTAAAACTTTTTTTTATGCAGGTTCTGGAGTTAGTGTTGGAAAACTTTGTTTATCCATGGTACAGGTATGTTTTTCCTATCTTTTTTCTTTCGTCATACTGTAGGTTGGTATTTTTCCAACCTTGATACTACTGGCATTTTAGGACAAATAATTTTCTGCTGTAGGGCATTGTACTGTAAGTTAGAGGTTAGTTAACAGCATTCATGATTTATTTCGACTAGATGTTAATAGCACTTCAGTTGATGCCAGTAATTACCCCCCCATCCCCCCTTACCCCACCCCAAATAGTTTCAGATATTGTCAAATATTCCCTGGAGGGACTAGGGCTGATGTAACCACCAAATGATAGAAAAGAGGAAAAAAATCTACCCAGAGTTACTATTTTGAGTAAAAAGTAACTTGTAAAATTTATTGTCATTCCTAAATACATTTTTTCACTTTTGAAAGAACTACTTTTGAGGAGCGGGAATCTATATTTAGATACTTTATTAAACTTCTGGTATATTTTTCTAAAGTTACTGTTTTGGGTAACTACTATTTAAGAACTAGGTGTGCAGGACCTCACAGGATGCAAAAAATACATCCCTCAAAAAAAAATCTAGCTTGAGAATCAAAGAGCCAGGTTAAAAATCATTAAAAAAATTAGTAAACAGGGACTTTGGGAAGCACATGGAAAAATGGAATTGAAACATCTTGACGCCTCTTATATTTGTTTCCTGCAATAAATATTATGTGTACATAGTTAAATATCTGGGCACTTAAACCTACCCAACTTAGACTGTAGAAGATCTCATGATACTTACCTTAGTTTTAAATTAATTTGTTATATTTTGAATTTTCTAACTAAGAAAAAAATTATATCATTTGAGTTCACATAGGAAATTCCAAATAAAAACTTAAATCTAGAATTTTTATATATACATTTTTGTAAAAACTATTGATTAATTGTTTTTTATTGGATTCTGTCTTATATATGGGCTGTTTGCTATTTAGGTAAAGTTGAAGACGAGGCCTTTTATAGAATGAATCTTTTTGTAAAGAGTTGTCCTCCACCCTGTCACAGGATGGGTCTTCAGAAAATAAATCAGACTGTATTTCTAGATGTCAAAGTGTGTGTGATCTCTTTCGTATTGATGTGATCCATATGTCCCCTTCTCTGGGATAAATAATGGAAAGCATTGCTAATATAATCACCTTCCGTGTTCTGCTGAGGGCCTTGGCGTTGGCTTACGCATTGGGCTGCCAACTGCAGGTGTGATACGACCAGCTGCTCAGTGCAGAAGGATGAGGCTCTGTACTCCTATAAATCTTTGCAACCGCAAAAGCCCGCAAGGGCAGTTCTCCTCTGTCCTCATAGGACCTCTGTGAGTTGAAGTGACTTGATAGCATAAGTTTTGGGTGAGACCATCTTTAAGCTCAGGATAATACTCTTATATCTTACCTTGATTAGATAGAAAAGTGTCCAGTGACCTTAAAATGTCAGGAAAATGAGCTGTAGCGCCTTAGAAGAGGGTTGTCCAATTTTCTATTTGAAATTGCTTAAGTTCAAGACTTCTTCCCCCAAATAGAACACACATGTGTTTTAAATTTCAGAATTAGTTTATATTATTAATTTATATAAATATTTTAAATGGATTAAATGTTTATAATTTAATGCTCTTGCCTCAAATTTTTCTTTGTTTGATTTATTTGATAATGCTTCAGAAATGACATTAGTGCTTAAGAAATATAACTAAAATGTGTATATCTGGAATAAATACACATTAAAATTTAATAGTGATTGTGTTTTGGTGTATAAATTGTGAGAGGTGTTTATCTTTTTCTTTATACATTTTTCTCCCAATCTTCAGTGAAATGTATTATTTGTATAAAAGTAGCTTAAGTAAATAGGAAAAAGGAAGTTCTAGATTTCTCATGGCTTTTAGAAGGTGAAGCTATATAGTTTCCTAAGTTTCTAAATGTTTGTTTTTCTCCTCAACTGAAGGGATGTAACAGATGATGAATCTTTTGTTGATGAGCTGAGAATTACATTGCGATTTTTTGCTTCTGTCTTAATACGGAGGATTCACAAGGTATACATTTATAATGAGACATTTGGGAATTTACCATATGATTGTTAGTACAGAGATTTTTAAAACATCCATTTTTTCTTTTTCCTAATGCGTTTTTTTTTTAATCATAGGTTTATTTATTAACTTTAATTAAAGGCATCAAAATGGTCCAGCTTTGCTTTTTAAAATTTAATGCTTAGGAATCTTGCTTTATAAAAGCTAGAGATAAAAAAGATAACTGTAAAATGTAACAGCAACATTTTAGTTAGAGAAATTACTGATTAATGATCATCTACATTAGTTTCAGAGCTGTAGTTTGTGTGTATTTGGGTCTTTGCCTACCTGTGTTGGCATACACGTGTCTACTGCCTTCTGAATTCAACTCAGGAGGATTGAGCACACTCTCAGCGAGTTGGTATATAATATCTCTGCCAATGAGTAAATGAAATATAGGTTAATCTTGTTAAATGTTTCTGTATACCTATGCAAGAATAAGCAATATCATTAACCACTGAAGGAAAGACGTACAACATATTAATAGAAAGTTCACACAAGATACATATGTAGTAGCCAGCGTGCATTTGAACATACAAGGGCAAGTTAAGAAGTACTGCTATAAAATCACAAAAATATCAAGCAAACAAAAATGTGACGCTATTGCAAAATCCATCTGGGGGTATATATACTTCTGAAAGTAGTGTTTTCATCTCCAACCATTCCCAAGAATTCGCACTCTTTGATATAGACCACATTAAAATGGCAGCTTTGGCTCAAATCCTGTTTCTTTGAAATGTTGCGTTTGGGGAGTGAAAAGAAGTCTGAAGGAGCAAGACTGGAGGTGTAGGGGTGTTAGGGTAAGTTTCCCTGTGCAGTTTTCCAAGAACAGTACAAGCTACCCTCAAAGAATGAGCACAGGTGTTTCTGTGATGGAAAACAGCTTCTCAGTGCTACTTGCTCAGCCTTTTTTTTTTTTTTTAAACCGAACCACTTTCATTTTTCTCAAAATAGCTTCATTATAAGCCCAGCAATTTTCTGGTATCCTTGAAGAAAAACAAGACCACTTTATTTCCAAGCAGGGTCATATTTACAAGTCCATGGGTTAGGATTTCAATGACATATTGAGGATATATAACTACAAACAGTTCACTCATGTAAAGGGTATAATTCAGTAATGTTTAGTATATTCATAGTCGTGCTTTCATCTCCACAATCAAGTTTAGGATACTGTTATCATTCAAAAGGACTTTATCCTTTAGCCTCTAGACTCCAGACTTCCCTACCCACTATTCCTGGTGATCATCAGTGTGCTCTACCTATAAACTTTATCTGTTTTGGACACTTCATATAAATGCAATCATATAAGATAGATAGTCTGTTGTGACTGTTGATTTTCACTTAGAATAGTACTTTTAAGGTTTATTCATGCTGGCATATTACAGCATTTTGTTTTTTATGACTAATATTTCCCTATATGGATACACACACGCCCCCCTCCCCCCCCACACACACACACCACAGTTTGTTTTTCTATCATCCTTTGATAGATATTTGAGTTTGTTTTCAGCTTTTTTCTATTTGGAATAGTTGCTTTGTTTTCCTATTTGGAATAGTTGTGTACAGATGTTTTGATGGATATGTGTTTATATTTTTCCTTGGATGTATTCCTAGGAATTGAATTGCTAGGAAAAATAGTGATTATGTTTAACTCTTTCAGCAATTTTGAAATTGTTTTCTAAACTGACTATATTAATTTACTTGACTACCAGCAGTGTATGAGGGTTCTGATTTTTCCACACCAGTTACCTGACTGTTTTATCAAAGTTCACCAGTGAGTGGCAAGTGATATTTCATTGTGGTTGATTTTTATTTCTTTGATGACTAATTTTTTGCAAGTAATTTACATATCATAATTCAATAGTTCAATCATATCAAGGAGAATAAATTGTACAATCACCATCACATCAATCTTAGAGTACCCCTCCTCCCAAAGATGATTAAATCTTCTTTAAGATGAGTTATATAATCATAATATGTTTTAGTGCCCCCCTCCTTGCTCCCATCTTCATCATTTACTCCTGAACCGCCCTCTCCCTCTCTCATCCACCCCCTACCTGCTTTATTCTCTAGATCCCCTTGTGTCAGTAATTATTATTATTATTTTTTTTTTGTGGGGCATCACTGCTCTCCGGTGGTGGGAGTAGGAGGCCTAGCCCCACTGCTGGAATTGAACCTCCGTCCCAGTGGGCCGCAGTCCCGCGCACAACCACTACGCCACCGGGGCTCAGCCCGTGTCAGTAATTATTATTATGTGTCCTCTCCTCCTGCTTCACAGATGAGAGATCCAACCAAAAACAGTAAAAGACAAAATCGCACTGAGGTGGTAAGGATAAAAGCATAATAGTATAAAGACAAAAATACAAATAGTGTGTAAAAAGGAAATGATACCCAATAACATAAAGAATGTCAGGGAAGAAATTTCTCTCACGGAACCAGTAAGAGATACTTGCACCCAAAATAAGGTCATGTCTATAGGGTGGTCAGCTGGCCATGTATCAAGTTTGTGCCACCATAATTAAGATTGCAGTGGTTTCTGCCTGATAGTAAGGCTATTCGAGACTCTTGCCTGTGGCTGGCTCAGTCTGACTAGATACTCTGCAGATGAGATGGGGCTCTACCGTCTCCCAAAGCCCTCCACAAATTGGGTGTTCATAATTTTAGCTCTGATGCATTTCTCCTCACCATATTAGAATTTTGTAATTGTCATCTCTGGATCACACCAGCTGGTGTGCTTCATCCGTGTGGACTTAGTTGACTCCTTGCTTAGATGTCTGCTTGTGTGACTTTAAGTCTTAAAACACTGGGCGCTATTCTGATTGATAGCTGGGCACCATGTCCTCTCGGCACCACACTCTGCTGTAATACCCTTCAGGATCATTTCATGAATATGAGTATCTAACAAGGCCTAATGTAAGAGCTGAGTGTTCTTAAGGTGGGACTAGGATTTAGTGCAAGCCCCAAACCCATTCCTAGAACTATGCCTTTTTTTAAAAAAAATTGCTGTAACTTGGGAGTTAATACATATGTCTTATCATTCCATAATTCAATTATGCGAAACATAATTGTACAATTGCTTCCGTGAGTAGACTCCAAACATACTTTTCTTCTTTTTTTTTTTTTAGTTTCTTAGGCATCACTGCCCTCTGGTGGTGGGAGTAGAAGGCCCAGCCTTTGCTCCTGTGAGCTGGAATTGAACCTCCATCCCAGTGGGCCGCAGTCACGCGCACAGCCACTATGCCACTGGGGCTCAGCCTCAAGCGTACTTTTCTTGACATTTGATAACTAGTTATATAGAGCACGTTTTCATATGTTTATTGGCCATTTTAATATTTTATTTAGAGAAATGTCTTTGAAGATCCTTCACCCTTTTCTAATTGGATTGTTTTAATCATTGGCCCTTAAGCGTTCTTTGTATATTTTGTATTAGACATAATGACTTGCAAATATTTTCTTCCAATGTTCAGGTTCTCATGCTATTTCTTCTTCCCTTTCATTTGATCCTTATTACTACCATGGGAGATAGGTGGATTAGTTTGGCCATTTTATAGAAAATTAGTGACTTTGTATTAGGCCTGGTTACATTAGCCCTAATAGATATTCCATCATCAAGATCATTGCTTGAATAAATTTCTAGTTAAGGAATAATGAAAACAGATATTTGTCTAGCATTTTTTGCCTTACTGATTTTTTGTCAGTTTAGTGACAAACCCATTATTTTAACACTCTGATTCTGAAGTCCCTAAACCAGAACTTGTGAATGAAAATCCAGATTCTTAGAAATTTAAAGTATTCTTAGAACTAAAGCTTAGATAAAATGTTTGCAAACGAAGTCATATTGTTTATTTGAGCAGCATGAGTGTGATTTATTATCGGGAGGACAAAGTATCGGAAGGTAAATGGACAGTGTCACTTTGCGTGGGCACAGTACGTTTGTGCAGAGATACCCACTTGTAGTGGATATATTTGATTTTGTAAAACCAAAGATGGATGTAAACTGCTCTGGCTCCAACCAGTCTCTCTCACTGCTAGTGAGTCAATTCGGACTGACAGCAACCCTGTAAGACAAAGGAGAACTGCCCCTGTAGTTTTCCAAGACTGTAGCTTTTAAAAAAGATTTTTTAGGCATCACCGCCCTCTGGTGGTGGGAGTAGGAGGCCCAGCCTTTGCTCCGTGGAGCTGGAATTGAACCTCCATCCCAGGGGGCCGCAGTCCCGCGCCCAACCACTACGCCACCGGGGCTCAGGCCGAAGACTGTCGCTTTTTATAGAAGTGGAAAACCTTATATTTCTTCTTTGGAGCAGCTGGTAGTTTTGAACTTCTGACCTTGGGGTTCGTGGCCCAATGTGTAACTATTACGCTACCACTAAAATTGGAGAGTATGATCTATCACAATATGATTTATTGCCCTATAATTTTGTTCTTTTTCTTCATAAGGAATTTTAAAAGAATTGAAAAGTTCACAAAAATGCTTACACTGGGGCTGGGCCCCGGTGGCGTAGTGGTTGTGCGCGGGACTGCGGCCCACTGGGTTGGAGGTTCAAATCCAGCAGCAAGGCTGGGCCTCCTACTCCCACCACCAGAGGCCAGTGATGCCCCAAAAACAAACAAACAAAAATGCTAACACTACTGTGATGTAATCTTTGATACAGGGAAATATACATTTTATGGTAAAAATATAGCATAACAGAAGATAAATGTCTTAAAGTCCAGTAAGCATGATTTTTGAAATTTATTTTCTGTGAATAGTTTATATGCAGTTGTTTATTTATTGCCTCTTACATGTGCACATTGGCCTTCAATCGTCCTTCACTAAGCCACCACAGACTGTTTCTGTTTATCTTAAAATCAGTCTTCATCTTGTAAGCTGGATAAAAACTTAATTTTCAGGTGGCTTGTTGGTCGAGCACCAGTGTAAAACCTTTGTTGGTATAGGTTTTATCCGTTTGTTAATAGTGCTGCTATGACAGAATGACTTTAACAAACACGTTTGTTCTCTCACAGTTTAGAAGACTAAATGTGTGAATTCTGGCCACCACTTGTAGGAGAAGGCTTTCTGTCACTCTTGCATAACGATAGGTTCCTTTCAACTTCTGTGGATTTGAAGTCCCTTGGAGATCACCATAAGTGTTGGCATAAATCTTCTCTGGGGTCCAGGAGATTGACAGCTTTGGGTCCAGAAGACTTGTTCTGGACCTTCTTTCTTAATAGTAATGAGATCCATTTTGTGTGCTCCTTTCTGATTTCTTTTATTTCTTTTGGGGGGGAGGCATCACTGTCCTCTGATGGTGGGAGTAGGAGGCCCAGCCTTTGCTCCTGTGGAGCCGCTGCTGGAATTGAACCTCCCTCCCAGAGGGCCGAAGTCCCACGCACAACCACTACGCCAGGGCTCAGCCCCTTCTTTTATTTCTTATAAAATGAAAGGTAATATAGCCACACTTTATGTGGGAAGACCCCTTTAAATCAAGGCGATGACCTGATGAAAAAGGTTGCATTCAGACCTCTTTGAACTGATTGACTGATGACATTAGATCACATCTTGGAGATGATATTATTTTCAATTGTCAAATTGCATCTTTACATTATATTACCTAATTGCCAAACCACTGAGAATTGTGACCTAGCCAACGTATTTTAAGGGGTGTGTTAAGCTGGGGCAGGTAGAGAAACAAATTCAGCGGCACTCGTGTAAGAAAGAGCTGTATGTCAAGAAGGGGTAGTTATGTATCAAGCAAAGGTCCCCTAGCAGTCCAGAGCAAATCCATAAACACAGGACGAGTCCATAGTCCCTCTTCAGACTCATACAGCTACATGCAATTAGGCAGCAAACAGGAAGATCACAGGCCAGTGGGTGCAAGGTTGTGGGGATCCAAAGATGGCCGTGTGAGCAGCCTCCAGGGAGCCTTTTTGTTGTTGTTGTTGTTTTGTTTCTTCTCCAAAGGAAGTCCACAAGCTGTCTCCTGATTCACAGGCTTAATTCCACCCCTATTTTCTTACAGATGCCAGTGGAACAGAACTTCCCAGTCCTGCACTGTCCGCACAATTGTTACTATGTTTAAGCCCATTGTTGCAGCCATCATGCCAGTCCACCTCTTTAAGGCTCTTCCTCTTTTTCACCGACCCTCTACTTTACCAAGCATGCTACCTTAGTCCAGGCACTGGCCACTCCTGATGACATGTCCAAAGTGTGTGAGACGAAGTCTTGTCATCCTCACTTTTGAAGAGTTCTGGTTGAGCGTCTAAGAAAGATTGGTTCATTCTAGGAGTCCATGATGTAGTCAATAGTCTTCACTAACATCTTAATTCAAATGTAGCATTTTTCCTTCGGTCTTCCATATTCCTCTTTCATTCTTTGTATGTACATGAGGTCATTGAAAATACTGTGGTTGAGATCAGTAAACTTTAGTCATCAATGTGAAATCCTTACTTTTCAATAGTTTAAAGAGGGCTTTGCCAGTCTAATGTAATATGTTGATTTTCCCCCCATTTTATTTGATGGGGTGAAAATTTACAGAGTAAATTGATTTTCCTTTCAACAATTCATGCACATTGTGATTTGTGACATTGATTGAATTTCCCCACTGTAACAGCATTCTTCTCTTTTCTTCTGATGATTACTATTTCACTTCACCTATTTATTCCTGTACCTTCCTGTTTTCCAAGCTTTATCTTTGGGCATATATTACCCTTTTTAGTTCATACGATTAATTGTTCTAAGGAATGTGTATCTCCCTGTTGTTCATCTTAGAGAATTCCTGTTTTTTGAGTAAGATGTGTCTGGTGGTGCCGTCAGGCAAATAAATGTCAGACTGTTTAACTCAAGCTTGAACTGCAGTTCAAGCCCATTAGCCACTTCTCAGGAAGAAGTTGAGGCTTTCTGACCCCCAAAAGGGTTATAGCATATGCGACCCTATATGGGAGTTGCTATTTCCATAATCAACTCTCTTGCAATGTTTTTTAAAAAAATTTTAGTGTTTGGCTAAAACTTGAACTAGGGATATGATTTCATATCAAAAATTAAAGGGTGAAAGGATTTAGTTCTGGAGATTCCACCAATATAAGCCTGGTCATTCTTAGTGTTTTAAGCTTTATTTCCTTTTTTCCCTCAGATCTTCTTTGTGGCCTCCTTTGAGAGTGGCTGTCAGTGGTAGCCAGGCACCATCTCTTTACTTCTCTTTTCAGGCTCATGGAAGCAGAGGTTCATGTGGACTTTTGAATAGTTTTTTTCATTCTTTTGTGCTCTGGATGGGGGATGGCCAATTGTTGCATCTCAGATAACAGCTCACAAGCTTTTGAGATCCCCTGCTGTCCACCAATGTAGGATGTAGCGTACATTCTTTGTTCACTGTTACATAGACCTGTGGGTTGCAACCTAACTTCTTGCATTGTTTGCTAACCATATAGATTAAATAAATGTGATGAAAGGATACAACCCTGGTACATTCCTTTCCTAATTTTAAACCATGCAATTTCTCTTTGTTTTTATCAAGAAACTGCCTGTTAGTCTATGTACAGGTTCTACCTGGGCTTGGGTAGACTTTAAAACCCCTAGAAAATAAGTTACTGGAGATGTTTGCTTGGAACATAAAACATGCACATAGAACAACATAGAAAGATATATTAATAGGAAGAATTTAGTATTACTGTACATATATTAAGATATTTTATTACTGTGAAAGAAAAACTAGTCATTTAATGTGATTCTAAAGTGCTTTTAAGTGATACATATTTTTAAGATTTTAAGTAATATCTTTAATTTTTTATCATTTTATTGGGGTCTTGTTAAACTCTTAACACAATCTATACATCCATCCATGAGTCAAGCACATTTGTTGGCATCACCATTCTCAAAAACATTTGTTTTCTACTTGAACACCTTTAATTTTTAAGGTATATTTCAATGCCGTAATTATATTGTTTCTATGAATGTATTAGTTGTTTTAAAACTTCAATGTTGAATTTTTCCAGGTGGATATTCCATCTATTATAACCAAGAAGCTATTAAAAGCAGCAATGAAGCATATAGAATTGATAGTTAAAGCCCGACAAAAAGGTAATAATACAGTTTCTTGCCTGAGATTGAATAATTTCATTTCATTTATTTATTTATGTTTTTATTTATACTTTATATTTATCATTTTATTGAGAGCTTGTACAGCTCTTATCACAATCCATACATCCATCCATTGTGTCAAGCACATTTATATATATGTTGCCATCATTGAATGATTTCATTTTTATATACTTGATATTTTACTTGAAATATCTGACCATGAACTGATAAATTTGCAAGACCTATGAGAGTATTCTTTTATTTTTTTATTTTTAGGTTTCGTTTTTTTTGTTGTTGTTGGGGCATCACTGCACTCCAGTGGTGGGAGTAGGAGGCCCAGCCCCACTGCTGGAATTGAACCTCCGTCCCAGTGGGCTGCAGTCCCACGCACAACCACGACGCCACCGAGGCTCAGCCCTGAGAGTATTCTTTTAAACTGAAATCCTGTTTAGGCATTATATATCAACAGACACGGCTGGCTCAAATTTATTGTTTAATGTTTGCAAGAGAGGGTTACATGCTACCACAATTCATGCTAAAATAAAATAGTTACATTCATTATTAACATAATTATTAATAAATTTCAAAGAATGATGGGCCATATAATTACAATGACTCTAATTTTATATGATGTTCTAAATATGTGGTAGTGAAGTAGATAGACTAATAAAAGGTTTTAATTCTGAGTTTTTCCTTTAAGCTTTTAAAAAGATTTAATTTTTTTAATGTATGACTTTAATTTGTAAATTTCTTGCCTGAACAATTATACCTAATGCAAAATAATGAAAAACAACAATTAAGCAATAGTAATTTACAGTTTCCTCATCCTTAGGCACCCTTACTCTCTTGGTACTCTGTGACTAATCAGACATTTGAGAATAGGAATTATAGAGAGGATTTCTGTCTGTGTAATATTAGCATGGCCCTCTGAAGTACTGAAATACTGATTTAACTTACATTTTACTGATTTCCTTTTCTTTTTTTTCTTTTTTTTTTGGGGCATCACTGCCCTCTGGTGGTGGGAGTAGGAGGCCCAGCCTTTGCTCCGTGGAGCTGGAATTGAACCTCCATCCCAGTGGGCCGCAGTTCTGCGCACAACCACTATGCATTTTTTATTGTTTTATTGGCATATAATTCCCATATGCAATTCAGTTCAATCATGGTAAGAAGAGTTGTGCAGTCATCACTACAAGTCCATTTCAGAACATTTTCTCTTTTCCTTGTACTTACTGTAATTACTGCCTCATCTACCCCTACTCGAGTTTTCCATGCCATACCACTAAGAAAGCATTAATCTAGTTAGTGTCTCCATCAGAAGTACTCATCCTAGAGTTCAAGTGGAGAAACACACACACACACACACACACACACACACACACACACACACACACACAAAGTAAAAGAAAAAATCTCAATAGAATAGAAAGCAGAAAGTCTTAAAAATTAGAACAAATTTAAAATCAGGTGTCATTAGGTAATAGATGTAGTGATGATTATATTGAAATACTCATACTGTTTTCGTTTTTTGTTTTTTTTGGGGGGGCATCACTGCACTCCGGTGGTGGGAGTAGGAGGCCCAGCCCCACTGCTGGAATTGAACCTCCATCCCAGTGGGTCGCAGTCCCACGCACAACCACTACGCCACCGGGGCTCAGC
This sequence comes from Nesogale talazaci, assembly GCA_004026705.1. Lineage (NCBI taxonomy): Eukaryota > Metazoa > Chordata > Mammalia > Afrosoricida > Tenrecidae > Nesogale > Nesogale talazaci. The sequence goes on along the minus strand of PVJH01023424.1, from coordinate 21,584 downwards.
CCACTCATACTGTTTTCTAACATCTCTATTTTGCTTAAATCCTCAATTTAAATTTAAGGTATCTTTCCTCCATATTATTTTGTTTTTCACCCTTGAATTCTTTAGTTTGTCATTTTTTGTTATTGTTACTGTATGCTGTTGAGTTGATTCAGACACAGGGATCTTAAATGACAGGGCGAAATTGCCCCGCAGGAGATCTGAGACGATCATTTTGCAAAAGCAGAATGCCAACTCTTTTCTCAAGGAGCAAATGGTGTTTTCAAACCACTGACTTTTTAAATTAGTAGCTACATACTTTAACCGTTGTGCCCTCATATCTAATAGATTTCTCTTTAGTGATTTAATATATATATTTAAATAATCTATAAATGCTTAATCACATCAAATATTATATGTTTTGCATGTTGGTTTTTTCATGTTAATTACTACTTAGTTCTTTCTGAACCATAGTTTAAAATTTTAATTAACAATTAATTACATTTTAGGTATAATTCCATGGCTCTGCTTTATTTGCATAAATAAATGGAATATGATTTTTCCCATTTATGTAATGACTGTGGTACAGATAAACTAAACTTAATTGGAGGACTGTTCTCACTTATATTTATTTTGAGTTTACGGAAATGCTTTCAGATTCATTATCATGATCTCAAAATTCATTGAAAGGAAGTGTATTCAGACTCATGGTCCGCCCCTGTGAGTTTCTGAGACTGTAACTTTTTCCTGGAGTAGAAAGCTTTCTCTTTCTTCTACAGGAGGCTGGTGATTTCAAATGTTTAACCTTACAGCTAGCAGCCCAATGTGTAACCACGACACTACCATGGCTCCTGCTGATTCCAAGTGGGCGGGTTCTTATCCTCATTTTACTGATATTGAAACCGAGGCTCAGGAGTTATATACTTTTTTTTGAGATCATATCAGTTGTTTAAAAAAAACATAGTTTATACTTAGTTCAGCTTGATCTTCTGATTTTATAAGTCTCCTATCGACTCACGAAGTCACAGGCCAGTGGGTGCAAAATCCCGGTGCTGGCAGGGGTCTTCCCATGGCTCCACGCTCCCGGGGCTCAGGGTCCATCAACAGCATCCAGTGGTGGCAGAAGCAACTCATCGCTGGCAGGGGTCCCCATGTGGCCCCTCCAGCTTCAGCGGTCTGGCTCCATCAGGGCACAGCCGTGTGGCTTTTCCTCCGCCTACTCAGACGCTGCCATCTTGCCTTGTCCGTGATTTATCATCTTTTATCTTCTGATTTTAAAACCCACACTTAAAATAATAAAGTTTTTAAAGACCTGTACCCGTAATTCTGGGTGGTGGGTAAAGTTTGGCAAATAAGTTAAAATGCATTTCTTGTAAATGCTGATTTTTAAAAAGTAAATACTTTTATTGGGGGCTCTTATAACAATCCATACATCGATTGTATAAAGCACCTTTATACATGTGTGGCCATCACAATAAATGCTAATTCTTATTTGCCAATCCTGCTTTTGTAGACCCAGCAGACCTTCATTCGCTTTCTTAATAATCAAACTATTCAAATGCACACGCTGACCTTTTTTTTTTTAATGTGCTTGTGTTCTTTTTCTCTTTTTTTATTGGTTTTTGTTTTTTTGGGCATCATTGCCCTTTGGTGGTAGGAGTAGTATGCCCAGCCTTTGCTCCTGTGGAGCCGCTGCTGGAATTGAACCTCCATCCCAGTGGGCCGCAGTCCCGAGCCCAACACTACACCACCGGGGCACAGCATTTGTGCTCTTTTCCAATAAAAATAAATGTAACTGTTAAAGAATAAATACCTCTTGAATGAAAGTTAAGATCCTTACATAGACTTCATTATTTTAAATCTTGTCATTGAATACAGAAAGGTAGAAATATGATTTGGCTTTCTACGGAGGCTTTTGTTGTCTGTAAAAAGTAGTAGTAATAAGAATATTAATTGTGAAAGGTTTTTTGACCTTATTTATTTATTTTTGTTGTTGCTATTGTTTGAAGAACTTGTTTGCCACGACTCCAAGTCCATTTTAGTTTCATTTTCCTCTTTTTTCCTTTAAGCTACTCAGACCACTGTTTAGGTTTGAGGACTAAGGAAACTTAGCCTTTATAAAAAATTCTATTAATACCATTTATCATCCATTAATACTTATTAACAATCTATTTTTTAATGGTCTTCACCTTTTTGTTGTAGTATTTAGTCAGAAAGATACAAAGGTACTTCAAAATAAATGTTCATGTAAAAATGAAATTAGAAGATAATGAAATTTTCCCATGAATTTTTTTGAAGCTTCCTTGTACGGAACTTAATGAAAGAAGCAGTATTGCCTTGGCTGTGTAAAAGATTACCTAGGTAATATTGTTGTGAAAGTGATACTCTTAAAATTAAAGAATTTTGAGTAGTATACTTTCGATTTTACACAGGATGGACAAGATGTATGTGCTTAGAGAACATTTTCCATAGTTTTTCCCATTTCTGTCATTAGCTTTTGCTATTTAATATAAATTTTATTGCAAAGTAAACAGACTTGGCTGTGCCCCGGTAGTATAGTGGTTGGGTACGGGACTGCAGCCCACCGGCTTGGCAATTCAAATCCGGCAGCAGCTCTCCAGAAGCAAGGCTGGGCCTCTCACTCCGACCAGAGGGCAGTGATGCCCACCGCCCAAAAAAATAAACAAACTTCTAGCATTGAGGAATTTCTCTCTAAATTCTTCTTGTGAAGTTTCCCTTTCATATACTTACTGGATTTAGAGGGAAGAGGGAAAGGAACGACTAGGGAAAATGACGTTTCATTTGCTGGTGGAAATGTATTTAATGTTGCTTAGTTAGTTGTATTTATTGTCTCTGTTTGCAGTAAAAAATACAGAGTTTTTACAGCAGGCTGCTTTAGAAGAATATGGTCCAGAGCTTCATGTGGCTCTGCGAAGTCGAAGAGATGAACTACACTATTTAAGGAAACTGACTGAACTGCTATTTCCATATATTCTGCCTCCTAAAGCAACAGATTGCAGGTATTAAATAGTCTAGAAATTATCATAGTCGCCTGTACTTGCTTATCATGTCATGTGTATGCTGTTTGTTATTCTTCATCTTAGCTTTTGAGGTTAGCCTCTGATGTGGACACTTTTTCATTTTAAAAAGTATTATTTGTTAAGTCTGAAATGTCAGTTAATATCTGACAGTGTTAGTTATTAACTGACTATGTTAGTTGTCAAGATGTGTTGTGTTGTTTTAAATTTTTTTCCTTGAAAACAAAGGAAGTAAAAAATGTGGACAAAACTAAATTTGTTTGGAATCAAGATACTCTTATTTTCTTGGTCTTCTTATTTAAAGATAGGCACACTGTGACTCACATTGGCCGAAAGAAACACCTTGAACAAATTACCTAAACAAGTATGAATTAGACAAGGTGTCAGCTGGGATTGTTTCCTCTTGTTAGGACCATGCTTAGGTTCCATAAAGTCCTCTTGTTACTTCTACCCTAGTACTCATTGGATGAGAAACCAGGTCTTATTTTTTTTTTAATTTTTATACTTAAATATTTCAAGTATATTATTGTAAACACTTAGAGTGTTTAAATATTGTAATTAAAATGTAATTATAATGCTAAACATTTTACCATTTAGATAATTATAACATTAAATTTTATAATAAATGTCATAATTAAAAGATAATTATAACATTTTAATTATTTATTAAAGATACATTAAACATTTAAAATATTACCAGGCAGGAAATATTTCCTAAAGTTTACCCAAGTTCCTCCTGCTATGAAAATACTTTTTTTCCTCGCAAATGTTAATTCTCTTTTAACAAAGTAGGACTCCAAGTCCTTGGTCATTCAAAATATGATCTGTGGATGAGCAGCTTTATTGGGAGCTTATTAGAAATACAGAATCTTGAGCCTCATCCCGGATTTACTGAACCATAAATTTCATTTTAACAAAATCCTAGTAATTCAAATACATATGAAAGTTAAGAAATGCTGTATGTCACTAAATAAGTTAAAAAAAAAATTGTTGTTTTTTTCCAGATCTCTGACCTTACTTATAAGAGAAATCCTGTCTGGTTCTGTGTTCCTTCCTTCTTTGGATTTCCTCGCTGATCCAGTAAGATTTTGAAGACACAGAATGTTTTTGTTTTTGTTTTTTGGCATCATTGCCTCCTGGTGGGAGTGGGAGACCCAGCCTTGCTCCTGAGAGAACTGCTGCTGGTTTTGAAGCGCCTGCCCTGTGGGCTGCAGTCCCGCACACAACCACTATGCCACGACACAGAATGTTTTATAAGCATTTTAAATGCCAAAGTCGAAATAGCTTTTTATACCCCAGTTTCACAAAGGCTGAAATATCCTGTATTGTGGATTTTAAAGTGTCTTCCCTCTATAATACAGGAATACAGACACTTTTCCACTGTTTTACTTGCTTCCTCATGTTCTAGAAACTTTTGAAATAAGGATAAAAGTTCAAACTCAGGACAGAATAGTAATGGAATTTTTAAAATCTCTGTTTACTATTTTTCACTAGGATACTGTGAATCATTTGCTTATCATCTTCATTGATGACAGCCCAGTAAGTATTCAGCATATTAGACAACATTTCCATGCCTTCAAATCGGGGGATTTTTTTCTAAATTGATCCATTTCTCTTTTTCAAAGCCTGAAAAAGCAACAGAACCTGCTTCCCCTTTGGTTCCATTCTTGCAGAAATTTGCAGAACCTAGAAATAAAAAGCCATCGGTAAGTATTTTCAGCAATAACTTGATTTACTTTTGAATAAATAATATCTGGAGAGTATTCATAGGGGCTAACTATTCCTCTTGTTTCAAGGTGCTGAAGTTAGAATTGAAGGAAATCAGAGAGCAGCAAGATCTTTTATTTCGTTTTATGAACTTTCTGAAACAAGAAGGAGCAGTTCATGTTTTGCAGTTTTGTCTGACTGTGGGTAAGGCTTACTTGCATGCTCTAGTTACTAAAATCAATTTAAGATTTTTTCTTTGGTGATTTTGATCTGAATCTGCGTGTGGTAATACAGTCTTATTATTGTATTCAATCCCGCATTGTATTCAATACGAAGATGCCTTGTGGCGTTGAGGTTACGGGGTGACCTATTAACTTCAAGGTCAGCAGTTTGAAATTACCAGCCACTCAGCAGTAGAAAGATGAGGTCTTGTCCTCCTGTAAAAAGTTACAGAGGGCTGAGCCCCGGTGGCGTAATGGTTGTGCGCGGGACTGCAACCCACTGGGATGAAGGTTCGATTCCAGTTCCACGGAGCAAAGGCTGGGCCTCCTACTCCCACCACCTGAGGGCAGTGATGCCCCCCTTCCCCCCCCCCCCCCAAAAAAAAAAAGTTACAGAATTCACTTAAAAGCTGTCGAGTCAGGGCTGACTCATGGAGAACCCTTCTGGGTTTCTGAAACTGTAACCGTTGATGGGAGTCAAAAGGCCAGTCCTTCTCCTGCTACCGTAGTCCTGGAAACGCACAGCGGAGCTCTGCCCTGCCTGGTCAGCTCTCCAGGAGTTGGGAGCAACTCAATGGCCGCGAGGTGTTTGTTTTGTTTTTTGAGACTAAACACATTGGTTTATTTCATCTTCATGATTACAGGCATTGGCAAGATGGTAAAGAGGGCAAACAAACCATTAAAAATCCTTATTTAACCAGACGCAGCAATTTGACATTTTTGTGATAGGCACGTTAACTTAATTCACTGACACCCTCCCCACCCCTCAGCTGCTCCAAGTACCTTAATTCCTGAACTCCCTTGTGTCCATTCTATGATGTTAGCAGTCATACTCTTGAGGGTTTCAAATCTTAGGCACCTCTTGCTAAAGCAGAGTTGTTTGTTTATTCAAAGTGTTCTTCCTCTTGGCTACCCCAGCAATCTTAACTGTTAAGAGACTATTTGAAAAGAAAACCGTGCTTCTAAGCTGAGGTGCCATTTCAGAGCATTAGCCTCCCGAGAGCAAGGAGAAGTCCTCATCAATCAGTTCCACGAGCAAGGACCTCAGGACCACGTACCTAACATCCTTCACTGCACAATGAATGAGGTCGGGCAACCCTGGCCCTCGTCACGAATTTATCACTATTCCTACACAAACTATACTTGATCCCGGGTCAAGTATTGCAACCAAACCCCAAGAAATCATTTTTGGCACATTCAGTTTCTGTAAAACACCCGATGACTGGTGAGGAAAACATCAGGAAGGAAGGAAGATGACTCCTTCCTAAATTCCTCATCAGATCGATGACTTCCTTTACCACCCAACATGACACAATCCAGAGTCTTGAATTTGCAGATTTGAGGAGTCCCATTTCCAAGGTGACAGTCAAGGTCAAGAAGAGCTTTCAGGCTTTTCTTTGCCATGGCCCGGGAACTCCAGTCCTTCGATAGGATTCTCCTTCTCTTTTAATGCTTTCTGAATGCACTGCTGACAGCGCTTGAAGAGGTCAGTGCACGGTCCCCGGAGCCCTCCCCCTTGAGAAACTTCTCAGCGAACCAGCGATTGAAACACTGGTCATATTCACGCTTCATGTCGGTGCAAGCCTCACCGACGCTGTTTGTGGCGGTGGTGCCCAAGGAGTTTTTTTTTCTCTTTTTTTAAACACAAAGAATTTTCCCAGGTATTTACTCCTTCCCAAATTGGAACATAATCTTTACCTGACAATGGTAAAATCCTATTAACAGGAAGAAGAAACTCACTTAAAGCTCAGTGTAATATAACTGTAGTACAGAACCGATCAGTAATTAGATGTACAGCAGAACTGTACTACAGTCTTTGCTAAATATTTTGTAGCATCAGTTATAAGTTCAGTTGTAAACATCTGGAATTGTTGTGAAATTTTATGGACTTTGAAAGCATTAAGTTTTAATGTCCCCAATTGCTTTCTAAATGCAGCATTCTTAAAAGGTGTACTTTATGCACAGTAGTATATTTAAAACTTAAATGAACATTTCGATCAGTTTTTTAGCATGTGCATATCTGTATAACCATACCTTATCAAGATTTAGGATTTCCGTCACCTCAGAAAGCTTTGTTAATTCTCACAAGTAATAAGTAATCTACTCCTTCCCTCTTGTGCCAAAGCTTTCTCACTCCTTCTTTAACCATAGGGTTATTACCTGGTCAGTTCCCATGTACAAGTGGAATCAAATTTACATTCTTGGATAACTAGCGTCATTCACTCAGCATAATGCTTTGTGAGGGTGTGTAAGGAGTTTTAATGCTGTTGACTGTTGATGTGTGAAGAGTCACGGTAGTATAGTGGTTGCGCATTGAGCTGTTAACTGCAGGGCTCACAGTTCGAAACCACCAAGCCCTCTGTGGGAGAAAGAGGAGGCTTTCCTGCTCCTGTGGAGTCCATAGTTATGGAAACCCACAGGGGCAGTCCTGCTTGTTGTTATGGGTTGCCGTGAGTTGGAAAAGACTCCGTGACAGTGAGTTTGGGTTTTGGTCTCCTTAAACTTCTTGAGTTTGTGGGTTGGAGGCTCTCAACAATGTTGAAAAATCTTGACTGTTTTTAAATCTTCTGTCTTACTTTCTTGATCCTTCTTTTAGTGAGGGCCTCTATTTAATCAAACTCCTCTGGTATTATCTTATAGATCTTAAATGTTCTACTCTAGGTTTGTTGTCTGCCCCCGTCATTTCTCCCCCCCCCACCACCACCATTTCCCTCCTCTTTTTACTTTATTTTTGAATAATGAAGAGTTAAGAGAATCAATATTTTGTTTACATTACCTTTATTTTTTTCCTTAAGATTCATTTGTTTAGACTTTGGACTTGACCACTGGTGTGGCTTCCATAGGGGAGGAAAATGTTAAAAATATAGATCAGAACTTTAGAAAGTCTTAGTTTTCATTGTAATTTGATGAGCCACATTTCAAAATGTTAAATGACCTGTTATGAAGAATTAACTTAATATATTCTTGTTTTTGTTTGTTTGTTTTGGGGGGGGGGGGCATCACTGCCCTGTGGTGAGAGTAGGAGGCCCAGCCTAGCTCCTGGAGAGCACTGCTGGATTTGAACTGCCAACTCAGTGGGCCACAGTCCCGCACACAACCACTATGCCACCGGGGCTCAGTCCCCTAATATATGCTTTAGAGAAAATTTTAGAAATGTTTGCCATTCCAAATTTTAGCAAATTTATATTATAATGCAAGTATTTACATATTCTACTTATAAATACAAAATATTGGGTTGAGTTTTCCTTTCATCTGGTATGTTATTTAACTTCCAATTGAGTCTTCTTTTAAAGGTTAAAATGATTTCAGTAGATATTTTATAATTGCTGCTTTCAAAATTGATTAAAGTTAGAACTGGAAAATGACATTTTCATGAATTATATTGAAATTATATTAAAATGATTAACTTTTTTTGTCTCTTTCTTTGATTTGCTAGAGGAATTCAATGATAGAATTTTGAGACCAGAATTATCAAATGAAGAAATGCTGTCTCTTCATGGAGAATTACAGAAGATTTATAAAACATATTGTTTAGATGAAAGTATCGACAAAATTAGATTTGGTCCCTTCATTGTAGAAGAGATTCAAAGAAGTAAGTCAAACATGACACCAAGGGTAAATTTACATTTCTTTTGTAGTTTTCAAAGAAGTTTTTTCATATATTCTCTGTTCATTATTTCAACAGCTTTGTGAGCTACAGGGGCAACAGTTATCTTTTTTTGTTTGTTAAAAAGCAAGTTTTATTAAAGAGAAAGATAGAGAAAAACAAAGTAGAAAAAAGAAGAAAGACCTGTACAGGTTGAGAGAGACCAAGTCCTATGCAGGGGCCATCCCCAGAGAGAGGCGGGAGGAGGCCCGATAGTTATCTTTTTTTATTGATGAGACAAGAGCTTGTTAAAAATTTTATCCTTAATTCACATAAGTAATAATTGGAACTTAATTTAGTTCTAATTTCTCTAGTATGATTTTTACATTTTAGGATGAAGTTTCTGTAAAACATGGTTTTACATAATAACTGTTACAACTGTCATGAATTTTAAGCTAATGTATATTAATGTATATTAGTAAATTGGTATATGCGATCTCTTAAGTAATTTCTACAATATGTTTTTTTTTAATAGTTGCAGAAGGCCCTTATATAGATGTTGTGAAACTTCAAACTATGAGATGTCTTTTTGAAGCCTATGAACATGTTCTTTCTCTCTTGGAAAATGTGTTTACTCCTATGTTCTGCCATAGCGATGAGGTAAGTCAACATGTTACTTTTGTTTGAGAATTTTTATACTAAATTTGAGAGCCCCTGATATCTTTAGCTCAGTGAGTCAAGTAATAAAATAAGAATGAAATAAAGATTGAGAAAGTAAATTTTCTTAAAAGCTTTATAGAGATTAGAAGTTGATTGTAAAAACAGCAGTATCGAAACTACGTTTTTATTTATCTATTGTTATCAGATTGTTCCCCCTGATTTTCTGTATGCCTGAGTTGTTTTGTATTGCAGTTATACAGAAACATCTTCATGTATACAGATTATGGTACAAAATGGTGGAAGTCAAACAGACTGATTTTCTCCATTTGCAACATTTTAATCTTTCACCTGTTGTTAAGGAGCTCTGGTAAGGTAGCGGCTTATGCGTTGGGCTGCTAACCACAAGGTCAGCAGTTTGAACCCAGAGACTGCATCGCAGGAGAAAAACGAGACTCTTTGCTGCTGTAGAGATTTATAGTCTTGAGAACCCCCAGGGGCAGTTCTGCTGTGCTCCGTAGGGTCACCGTGAGTCAAAGATGACTCTGTGGCAGCGAGTTTGGAGTTTCTTATTTTACTATGGTGACACGCATTTGATTGAAACAATTCTTTAAATTGGGAAGTATACTAAAGAAAAGTACAATGTCAAATGTGAGTTTAATAAATTGTAATTATTTTTATAGTATTTCAGACAACTTTTAAGAGGTGCAGAATCACCAACACGAAATTCAAAATTCAACAGGTAGGCATATTGAACAATTTTTGTATTTTATTTATGCCAGTCAAGTTCATGCTTATATCTATCTCCATTGCCTTTTCTGAATGGCTGTGGTTTTGTTACTACTCAAGTTGACCAAGTACAGTTCATTTTATTAATGAACTGTAGTACTGAACTACCTGTCTTTTGCTCTGCTATATACTGGTGAGGCCAGGATGTCCTAGCCTGTAATCTTTATGGGAGTACAGCCACCAAGCCTTTTCTACTCTCAAGTCTCTGGTGGGTTTGAGCTACCAGTGTTTAATCATTATGCGCCAAGGGCCCCTTGAAGTACACATTATAACCTAAAAATGCTTGAAATCCTTTGAGAAAAAGTTGGTTAGTTAATCTTAATTAATATATGTCAGTGAATACATACATACACACACACACACACACACACATATATTAGTGCTTGATCATTAGCTTTATGGGGAACTATGAACTGCATAAAAGAGCCCTGGTGGCATAATGGTTATGAGGTGGGCCACTAACTGCCAGGTTAGCAGTCTGAACTCACCAGTTGCTTCTCAGAGAAGTTTTCTACTCCTGTTACGAGTTTGTCTGGGAGCTCACCTGGGCGATTCCACCCTGTCCTTAAGGTGGCTGTGAGTCAGACTCTTGATGGCGAGGAGGGAGTGTGTTGGTTTTTAGTGGGCTACCTGGAACCTGGTGGCAATAGTGGTTTATATATTGGGCTGCTTGCTAACCGTTGGGTCAGTAGTTTAAACCACTCAGAGGGAGGAAAAAGACTTTTCATGCTCCCATAAAGATTTATAGCTTCAGAAACTTCAGGGAAGTTTTACTCTACCCCTTTGAGTCTCTGCATAAGAATAAATTCCATGGTAGTGGTTTGGATATGGACTATATATGTAAGTGAAATTAACAAACAACTCAAATCATCAACAGTCATGAAACTTTTACTTAATTAAAAAAAAATAGTCCTACTGTTTTGCTAACTGACACACAAACAGCAGCTCTGAAGGAGAAAGACCTGGCAATCAACTTTCATAAATAGTTCACCCAAAAGGACTCCCTGGGCAGTTCTATAATTTATAACTAGCATTGAAAAACAATAGTATCCTTAAACTAGCATTCTTTATCCAATCACAATGCTTCTTCAGTTGAGTACTTTTCTATGGACTTTAACCAAAATTTCCAGCATCAATGGAAAAACATTTGGAATTTATCTCTTCGTATCTACTTAGGATGTTTGAGATCTCACACTAATATATCTAATATATTGGGTGTTAAGAAACTCCTGTATAGGATCAGTTAAGAGGGATTATTCCTTTGATCCAAAGACCTGATCTAACTCTAGGCAATGATTTCAGAGATGGGAAACAATTACCATTGTGAGACACTTTTCATTGTCTTCAACATTTTGAAGGCACTTAATATGAAATAAATAGGAAATAATTATGGATTCTTTCTATTCTGAGTGCTGAGTAAAGTCTTTTAATTTGCATTGTCTTTATCTTGATTGCCTTTAATATTAGCTATGCTACCAGGACTCTACTTTTATGATAATGACTCAATTATTGAGCTAAGTAAAAGAAATTCTTATATTGTTTCATTGAACATTTAGAATACCTTTGGTTTTTGCTCTTAAATGACTTTTATATAAGATCTATTTGTATTATATTTACATTCTATATATTAAAATAAAACTTTAGTGCATTAGTAGTATTCTTTTTTTTTTGTTTTATTGCATGTCCTAAACAGTCAGTTAACTTTGCTTATAGTTCTTTTAAATATCTAAATTAAAACTGTATAAAGCATGCACAGTCCTATTTAATATGAACTTCATATTAAACTTCATGAGTTCCATGTTGGAGAATATGGACTGTTAAGTCTTTGGTGCTCAGTCTTTGCATATTTTCTATGCTATCAAGTAAATGGTATGTCTGAATGAAGGCAAAACCCTTTTGGGGCTTTTCATTGTGTTCTGAAATGAACCTTGTTTTTATCTGGGTGTTCTCTCTGTCCATTCCTTAAATAATTTCACATATCTGTTATTGCAGAGGTAGCCTAAGTTTGGATGATTTTCGGTAAGTGTGAGACAGCATGTGATTCTTTTCAACATAAATTTTCTGTTCAAGTCAAGAAACACCCTGCTATTATGACTTTATACCAATTCTTTGGGTTATTTTTTTAAAGTTAGGTCCTTTTGATTACAGATGCGTCCTTTCTGAAATACATGGAACATTGTTACATATCATAAAACAAAAATGGCCTTACTCTTATTAGAGATTTTGACTTGTTTTGCTCTTTCGCATCTAACTTATCAAGGCTGTTGTTGGGGTTTCCACGAGTCAGAATTGATTTCATTGCAACTAGTGATTATTTTTGCTAAATTACCTGTAAAATCATTTGCTTAATAGCCTTTTTCAAAAAGCAAATGCAATAGTGTTTTTATATTTCTGAACATAATCACAACTGAAGCATTTTAAATGTATGTCATATTTAAAAAGCTCAATTGTTTTATAACATTCTGAACATTAGAATAATCTTGAGAAAGTCTAGATTCTGGAGCATTTAATAATATTTTGTCAGCATATTCATATTTGCCTTTAGAAGCATTTATTTTTTTTCAGACAGAATTGTGTCTATAATTTCTGGATTTTTAAGGAAGCACTAATGGCTTCTTTAAATAAAATAGACTTTTTGTTTGAAGTACCTTTTTTTTTACAACTTAATACTTATACTTAACAGAATTTTTCTAATTTTAAAGTCATTTTAGTAATTTTCTCTGATTACAAAATATTATTTTATCTGATAAGGAAAATGTACAATTCTGTACAAACTGAGTCAATATACTTCTATTTCCACAAAGACTGAATTGCAGTAAATGACTTAATTTTACCAATAAGAATATTTGCAATCCTTTGATTTTGACCTTCAAAGCATGCCTTTCTAATATTTTAAAATAGCCTATTTTATTTGGCTACATACCACAAATAATATCTCAGCATTATATAGTGCACATAAGTTTTGTTATTGAGGCCTAGTACAACTCTTATCACAATCCATCCATCGTGTCAAACACATTTGTACGTTTGTTGTCATCATCATTTTCCAAAATGTTTTCTTTCTACTTGAGCCCTTGGTATCTATCCTCATTTTTCCCCTCCTTCCCCATTCCCCCCTCCCTCATGAACCCTTGATAATTTATAAATTATTATTTTGTCAAATCTTACACTAACCGATGTCTCCCTTCACCCACTTTTCTGTTGTCTGTCCCCTAGGGAGGAGGTTACATGTGGATCATTGTGATCAGTTCCCCTGTTTTTCCCCCACCTTCCCTTTCCTTCCTGGTATCGCTACTCTCATTGTTGGTCCTGAGGGGTTTACAACTCTTATCGGTACCAGTGTACAATCTCTGGTCTAGCCGGATTTGTAAAATAGAATTAGGATTGTGATAGTGGGGGGAGGAAGCATTAAAGAACTAGAGGAAAGATGTATGTTTCATCGTTGCTATACAGCACCCTGACTAACTGGTCTCCCCCTTGCGACCCTTCTGTGGGGGATGTCCAGTTGACACAGATGACCTTTGGGGGCTCCACTCTGCACGTCCCTTCCTTTACAATGATAGGATATGATTTTTTTGTTCTGGGTTTTTGATATCTGATACCTGATCCTAGTGACAGTTCATGATCACACAGGCTGGTGTACTTCCCTGTGGAATTTGTTGCTTCTCAGTTAGATGTCTACTTGTTTATCTTCAAGCCTTTAAGACCCCAGATGCTGTATCTTTTGATAGCTAAGCACCATCAGCTTTCTTTACCACATTTTCTTATGCACACATTTTGTCTTCAGCAATTGTGTCAGGAAGGTGAACATCACAAAATGCCAGGTTATTAGAATAAAATGTTCTTGTGTTGAGGAAGTGCTTGAGTAGAGGCCCAATATCCATCTGCTACCTTGATCCTTAACATAGAGATATGAGTACATAGATCTATTCACTTCTTATATATAAATATATTTGCATTCCTATATTTAGACCTCCATAGATGTCCTTTGCCTTCTGGTTCTTTGCTCTATTTCCTTTTAATTCCTCTTGACCCACTGTCATGGTGAATGTAAGTTTTAAATAGAATAAAAATTATTTTTGTTTAGTTATGTGGTAATAGATCAAGGGAGTTTTTACTGATAACTAAGTTTTATTCATCTTTAAAAACTTAAATTTAGTACATTTACTTTTATTCTTTTTAACTCTTTTCTGTGGTGTTCTGTCATTTTATTACTTGAAAGTTAAATAAGATACATTTTCTACTTTATTCCTCTTTATAATAGTTATATTATGACCATAAATTTGAATTTTCAGATGTGTATCAATGATCCAAAGTGACCTCACTGCCACTGGTTTGATTTTGTCTCATAACAAACATTATTGACAGGGTAAAACTGCCCCTGTGGATTTCTGAGACTAACTTTTTAAGGATTAGAGAGCTTCAGTTTCTGTTTTTTTGCAGAATGGCTGGTGGTTTTGAACTGTTAACCTTAAGGTTAGGCAGTCTATGCCATTAGGGCTCCTTATTTGTCATTGATACAGAACATAGCTATTTTTCTGCCTTAAATACTAAGTTCAATCTGAAAATGAATTACATAGGTCATAGTTTTGTTTTGTATTTTTTCTGATACAGGATGTAATTGTGATAGAGTTGTTCCTAGTGAATATTCTGTTTTTACTATTGGTCTTACTATATTTTTATAAGCATATACAGGCCTATCTCTGAATTATGAAAAGTTCAGTTCCTAAATCTGTCTTTAAGTTGAATGGGAAATCAGAACAGTTAGGTACAATTCATATGTTGTCCTGTTGCTTGTTAGTCATAGTATATGTAATGTAGCTATTTGTGCATAAGGGGCATTAAAGAAACACTTTCAAGTTGTCTAAAACAACTAACATGCAGTAACAATAGTAATGATTTTTGGTTCACTTTGCAGATTATTATCCACTTTGTATATGTCTTACAATTTTAATATGATAAGCTTTATGGGGCTTATGCATAAATCTGATGTTCACAACCCATGAATTGTCTATATTTTAAAATATGTATTGTAAGAATTATATACTGTTAGGGAGCTCTAACCTTCTAAGGTCAGTTTACTGTTTTTAAGTTTATAGTAGTTCATTTCAAATCTGTATTCATCCTTCAAGTTTAAATTTAAATACTACACCTTTGAGATGTTAAAGCTTAATCTGGGGCTGAGCCCCGGTGGCGTAGTGGTTGTGCGTGGGATTGCGGCCCATTGGGTTGGAGGTTCAAATCAAGCAGCAAGGCTGGGCCTCCTACTCCCACCACCAGAGGGCAGTGATGCCCACCCCCCCCCCCCAAAAAAAAACCCAAAAACTTAACCTGTGATTTGTAAACTTCAAAATGGTGTTTATCACACCTCTGATTTTTTCAAACCATCTCTTTTTCATTATTTTCTGGAGCAGTGGTGGTTCTCAACCTTCCTAATGTTGCGACTATTTAATACAATTCCTCATGTTGTGGTGACCCTCCCAACTGGAAAATTATTTTCACTGGTACTTCATAACTGTAATTTTGCTGCTGTTATGTATTGGGCAATCCCTTTGAAAGGGTCATTCAACTCCAAAAGGGATCACGACTCACAGGTTGAGAACCGCTGGTCTAGAGTAAAATAAGTTTTGGAAAATTTGCTATGTGCTTAATTAATTTTTTGGTGTACTGTTTAGGAGCACACAGAAAAGAGGAGAATCATTTGGAATCAGCAGAATAGGTAGCAAAATTAAAGGCGTTTTCAAGAGTACTACAATGGAGGGAGCAATGTTGCCTAATTATGGACTAGCCGAAGGTGAAGATGACTTTGTAAGTAAAATTTCTTCCATTTGATGTACATATAATTTCACATATACTATTGTATAAACGTTGAACGTGATGGATTATTACTTTCCTTTCCTGTACATTACTTCTTACTTAGTACTTTTTTTCTGTTCTCTATTCTTTCATTAGTTAAATTGTTTTGTGATTCTAATCGCATTTTTTAATTCCTGAATTGATTGTGGCTTACTAAGTCAGAATTTCATGTATACTTGTGTATATGCTAAGTTTTTCAGCACATTTTAAAGGCAGTTTTTATGGTAAAATTAGGTGTCTCTACTGATGTTCTGGTCAGCTTATACTCGATTACATATGGCAGTTTTTGTTAAACTGAGATACATTTTGCCAACATTTGTCTCCAATCTCATACTCTACAGACATAGGTTAAACCCACTGCTACCAGTCTGTTTGACTCATGACCGCCCTAGCTAGGCTTTAGAGGCTGTACGTATATTTCCCACAGAGGGACTGGTGTGTTTGAACTGTTGACCTTGATGTTAGCAGCCCTATTTATAACCCACTATATCACAGAGCTCTTTCTAGAGATTCAGAGTTGCTAATGATCACCCTAACCTCTTAGGTCTGTGGTCAAATTGTATAGTGAATCAGCAGACTCAGAAGCACCACCTGGGAGTTTATTCCGAATCTGGAGCTTAGACCCCATCCTACATCAGGGTATTTGGATTTTGACAAGACCCAATTGAATCACATGCACATTTTCCTTCCTGGATGCCTTTCCTTTCTTTCCTTATAGAATTCCTGTCTATCTTTCAGAACATAGCCCCAGTGTCATTGACTTTATTTCCACTCATAGCAACCTTGAAAGACAGAGTAAAACAAATGCTGACTTTTTCATCTAGCAGCTGAATGCCACTAGAGCACCTCAAAACACAGCTGCTCTCTCAGTAAAATTGAGCAACTATCATAGGTGAATGCCTGTGTGATATTGTCTTTCAAATTACGTGTTTATGATTGTCATCCATCCAGTCAGTCGCATGAAGACAGAGATTGTTGCATTGTGTTTTTCATTAGTGGAATAGACCTTGTGTCCTCATTCTGCCTCTCAGTCACTGTAGGGTCTCGGATAAAAAGATGATTACGCTAGAGACTATCCTTAAGCAGTTCAGATTATGGGGGACTGATGGGCAGGGAGCAGGTCAGGATAGCTGGCTGAGATTCCAGGGAATTGGCAATTTGGGGGCACAGAGGGAACAGGGATTGACAAGACCAGGAAGAAAGAGAGGAAGGAGAAGAGTAAAGAAGCCCTTAAACCTCTTCACCCCTTCCTTTTGACCTCTGCCCCAGTCACCTGATGAATTGTTAATTCATTATTCACATTTTGGAAATTCTGTGCTTCAACATTTTCCATAATGTGATTGTACTTAGTAGCCCATAGAATATTGTGAACATAATTTTACGTGCTCAGGGAAACAAAGAACAAGCCCAGGTGGCTTACTTTATTACAATATCAGCAACGTTTACTATGAGGGTTAGGAAGTAAACGTGCACTAATTCAGAGGCACATTTGTACAGCATACGCACTGATTCAGAGGTGCACGTAGTCCCCTCCCTGGGGATAGACAGCAGAACAGTGGGTAAAGGAAAGCGTCGGACAGTTTAAGACATGACGAAATAGTAATAATTTGTAAATTTTCAAGGGTTCATGAGAGGATAGGGAGGGAGGGGAAAAGTGAGGAGCTGATACCAAGGGCTCAAGTAGAAAGCAAGTGTTTTGAGAATGATGATGGCAGCAAATATACAAATGTGAGTTGTAAGAGCCCCCAATAAAATGATTTTTTTTTTTTTTTAGAAATCTTTTTTTTTTTTGGGGGGGGGGGGGGGGCATCACTGCCTCTGGTGGTCGTGGACATTATCCAGGGCCGCTCCTGAGAGCCACCACTGGATTTGAACCGCCAAGCCTATGGGCTGCAGTCTCACACTCAACCACTTACGCCACCGGGGCTCAGCCCTAAAATGATTTTTTTTTAAAAAAAGAATATTCACTGATTCTTCATAATAATAAAAATGAGGAATATTTAGGATATTAGTCTAGAAGAAAATCTTAGTTAAAACTCTTTTTTCTTTTTAAATAATCCAAATAGAACATTTTGTTTGTCTTTTAAAATGTGGGTAAAAGAAAGGCAGGAGAATAGAGGAGGGACTCTTTTTCAAAGTCATGTTTATTTATGTATTCTAATTTATTATTTTTTGTATCACTGCCCTCTGGTGGTGGGAGTAGTAGGCCCAGCCTTTGCTCCTGTAGAGCTGCTGCTGGATTTAAACCGCCATCCAGTGGGCGGCAGTCCCGCGCACAACCACTATACCACCGGGACTCAGCCCTATGTATTCTAATTTTTTTTAGTCTTAAGGTTTTCATAATATAGACACAGACCTATATTATGGCAACAGACATGCAATATTAAAGGCCGTGGCATTAGGAAGGTTAAGAACCACTGTTCTAAATTTTTGATAATGTTATTGCACCCACAGTATAGTATGAGCATAACTTTTGTATGATCAGGAAAATGAAACAAATATTACTCAATGTATTTTTACATTATCTTTATTATGATGGTCTGGGACCCAAAATATTGCCAAGGTAAATATAAAAAAGTAGAAAGAATTTTTAAATGCCACCCATATCCTAACTACTATTAACATTTTATTGTTTTTTTTTTTTTTTTAAGCATTGCTGTTAACTCGATTTATACTCATTGCAATCTTACAGGACAAAGTAGAAGTGCCTGTATAGGGTTTCCAAAGCTGTAAGTCTTTTTCTCTCCTACTCCCGTAGATTAGACCGTGTGATCAGAAGAGTGGTATCTTGCTTTCTTCCCGCCTGATATTATAACAGAAGAGTTTACCTGTGCTAGTGTGAACTTTAGAAATCATAAGGTTTGTGGGAAAGATGTACTTTCTAGTATTTCATTTTCTTTGTTACTTGAAATACAACCTGAACTTTAGCTTCAGGAATAGATGGATATAAAAGCTCTGGTTTTATATATATATAATGACACAAGGAAGAAGGCAACAACTGGTTGCAAGCAAAGATCATAATAGAAATAGGAGAAGCAGCTAAGCTTATCTTAAATATGCTCAAAAGAAGATCCAGGGAAGATGGGATCCCTAGACTGAGATGGTGCCACATTGGATTTATGGCACTTATGGAGGCAAGAGTACTGAGACTTATCTCATGTATCTCGGACCTGTTAGGAGAGACCAGTCCCTGGAGAAGGACATCCTGTTTGGTAAAGTGGAGAGGCAGCAAGAAAGAGAAAGGGCCTCAACAAGATGGGCTGACTCTGTGGCCACATGAACGACTGCAAACATGAGAACCATTGTGAGGGTGGCGCAGGGCCAGGCAATGTTTCGTTTTGCTGCACAGAGGGTGGCTTTGAGTGGGCACTGACTTGATGGCACCTCCCCACAACAACGTGCTAGTTTAAAGGGGCCTGGTGGTGCACTGGCTAAAGCGCCTGACTGCTAATCCGAAGGTCAGTGGATCAAACCTGCCAGCTGCTCTTTGAGAGACAGAAATGTAGATCCTGCTCTCATAAAGATGGACAGCTTTGGAAACCCTATAGGGGTAGTTCTCCTTTGTTCTATAAGGTCACCATGAGTTAGAACCCAGCGAACAGCAAGGGGGAGGCAGACAACTTCTGCAGGGTCCTGGGTTAAAATGTAGGTTGGCTTGAAGGCATCCACAGGTACCTCAGAAGACAAGACGTGGCACTGCAATTCAGAAAGATCACAGCTGTCAAAAAGAAAACCAGAGCAGCTCTTCTCTGCACACAGAGGGTCACTTTGAGTCAGTGGACTGGACAGCAACTCCCTCATCCTATTGAGCCTGTCCAACTCCTGGTGAACTGTAATCCAAAACCCAATTCCCTGCCTCCAAGTCGATTCTCATTCAGTGACACAATATAACTGCGCCTCTGGGTAGTCTTTTCTAATCTTCCCCGGATTGGAAAGCAGCTGGTTGCTTCCAACTGGACTCGGCAGTTAATGGACCTGTGCTTCAGCCATGGTGCCAAAAGGCCTCTCTTCAACAACAGTGGTTCTTATCGTCCAGCCCTCTCCACTGCTCTTCTAAGCTATGAACCCTCAGGGAATCCCCTCAGCTCTGTTTAGGAAGTTGCCATTCTTACTGCAAGAGCTAAATTGGTTGGTGACCCCAAATTGGAACCCGCAGCCATTTCGTTGGGAACTGGGGTGTATTCCTGTGGCAGCAGTGTGCTGCACCCAGAGCTGGGCTTTAGAGCTGGCCGCCTGGTTCGGGTGTCAGCATCTTCTTGGGAACGAGACCATGGGCAGCTGTTTCATTTTATTGTGGTTTCCTTTTCCTCACTTGTGGAATAAAGGTAGCAAAGTCTAATATACATAGAGTTGTTGTAATGGTAAAACAAGTATATGAGGAGGTACCCCAAAAACTCAGAATTTTTTTTTAAAGTTATTTATTTAATTTTCTTAAAAATTAATTTTATTGGGAGCTCTTACAGCTCTTATCACAATCCATACACCCATCCATTGTATCAAGCACATTTGTACGTAAGTTGCCATCACCATTTTAAAAACATTTTCTTTCTATTTGTGCCCTTGGCATCAGCTCCTCATTTTTGTCTCCTACCTCATGAACGCTTGTATTTAAAATTTTTTGCTTATCACTTTCCATTATATTTAATATATTTGTTAAATCTGTGATTCCATTCATGGAAGTATATTTCAAACCCATCTGTTTGAATGGCTGACAACTCCTCTCTCGATTTTTTTTTTTAACTTATAAAATGTCGTCAAATCGCTGTCCTTTCATGCCCCTCTTCATTTGCAGAAATAAAAATAAGTCATTCAGCGTGAGGTCAGGTGAGTGAGGTGCATGGTGAAAGAAAGGCATGCTGTTTTTTGCCAAACACTGGTGCTCAGAGACAGCTGCATGAGCAGGTGTGTTGTTGGGGTGGCAAAACCACTTCCCTGTCTGCCACAAATCAGGCCTTATTTGATATACTTTTACGCAATCTTTTCAGAACCTCTAGTATAAAGCTTGATTAACAGTCTGACCTGGTGGAATAACCTCCAAATGCATTATCCCCCCTCACATCAAAACAAGCAAATAACAAATGAGCATCATCTTGAATTTTAATTTCACTTGACGAGCTTTTTTTAGGATGAGGTGATGATGCTGTCGTCCACTGGAGTTATAAGAGTAGCACCATGTCTCGTCACCAATATTGACCTTTGGAGAAAAGAGTCAGGGTCGCTTCAGAGCTGTTCTTTGAAAATACAGCATATTTTCAGTTGACTCTCTTTTTGCTGGTCATTCAGAACCCAAGGCACAAATTTCACAGCAACTCTTTTCATTCTCAAATCTTCTATTAAAATTTGCGGAATCAAGCTCCAGATAACTTCCCCATCTTCAGTAGTCTGTTGTCAGTCTTCTAGCACAAGTGACACAAAAATGTGTCAACATTTTTGTCAGTTTGGAAAGTTGATGAATGTCCAGAGTGAGGTTTGTCATCAACCTACATTTCACCTTTTTTAAAATGAGAAGAACCACTTGTACGCGAGTTTTTCCCATAGTGGTATCTTCAACATCACAACAGTTTCTGTGGCATTTTTCCTGAGCAGGAAACAAAATTTCACAGCCAGATGGTGTTCTTTTATATTGGCCATCACAAAAAATGAGGTTCAAATGAAACTGCTTTTATAAAAAAATTCACTGTGACCAGAGTGAACCTTCCCAGGCAATGCCACAAGGTGCACCAACTCAGAGCAGGTTGCTTGATGCTTGCCTAG
>PVJH01023423.1:0-34836 GCA_004026705.1 Nesogale talazaci | reverse complement strand
AGTGTTGTAAAGCTGAAGTCTATCATACAAGGCCAGTAGGTAATATTTAGAATTAGAGGGGGGGGGGGGGGGGGAATCAAGCGATAAAGGTATAATAGTGGTAAGAATTTCAGAAAAAGGATTTAAATGATTATCTCCAGGAAGCAGAATGGGGATGAGGGTAGGGTGCTGGGAGAGCTGGGGAGGGGGTGTTTGGGGCCCCAACATCTGCTTGGACTCAGAGTGGCCTGTGCGCAGCAGAACCACGTGCTGCAGGCCTTGAGTCACCCACCCCCAACTGCTGCCGGGTTTGCGCACACTTCTCTTCTGCTAGACCCCTGGTGATGCCAATCGGCTTTGTAAATGGCGCTTGTGTGTATGAAGGTCACCTGAGTAGTCCTTGTCTACAAAGGTTGGTGGTTGGCACCCACGTGGTGCCTCACAGAAGAAAGGCCTGGTGATCTTACAACCAAGGAGACCGTGTGGAACAGTTGTCCTGGGACACCATGCACTCCAAGGGGCCACGTCAGACAGAGGTGTACTGCTTTCATCAGAAACACGTACATTGAAATCCACTACTGTCTGCGCGTATTAAAAGTGCAGGACGCAACACTTACTCATTAAGCATTTATTCATCAACTATCGACAAAAATCCCAGAGTAGGGCCATCCCTCCACATTGCCAGCTCACCGCCTAGAGGGGAAGGGTGGGAAGGAAGCGGACTCCCCAAGTGCTAAGTGGCCATAACCCTGTCAGTAAGTGACAGGGACTGTGGGTGTCACAGCAGAGGCAGCAAGTGGGGGAAGCTTCGTGAAGGAGCAGTGCTAGTTTGGAGCATTGTCCTTCCACTCACCTGCTTCTTGGCAGCAGGCAATTTAAAAGTCCCCTTTCCCACAGTGGCATCTACTTAGCACATCTTGTATCAGAGCACGTGATGGTGGTCATTGTGGTCAGTGCCAGGCCTGGGGCGCAGCTCCCAGCACTGTGCAAAGGGAGGGGCTGATCCCCGAGGCCTGGGGAAGCCTGAGGGACAAGGTCTGGATGAGGAGCAGGAGCAGGCACCGCCTGGAGATGGTGGGGAACTGACTGACTGATGTGGGCGTCGCAAGCCTCCAGGTGGCTGGTGGTTTCAAACTGCCAAACTTGTGGTTAGCAGTCCACGGTATAAGCCATGGTGGCAGGGAGATGATGGCTCCTTTAGCCTTCCTCCACCAAGGCCACAGGGTGAGGGGACAGTTCCTACCTGCCAGCCCGAGTCCAGAACAGCGGCAGAGCAGCTTCAACATCCCAAGGCAGTCCTCTGGTCAGCTGCCAAATCAGACAGCCAGGTCCATCCTTTCTCAGGAACTGTTAGGCGGCTGCTTCCTGGGGGCGGCCCAGAGAAGGGAAGGCATCCGTGTACTGGTCTAATAGCAGCTAAATGGAATTGAAAGAGGGGGAGGGCCACCTTGGCTGGGAAGGAAGCACCTCACCTGGAGCAGCCACAGAGAGAACCATAGCAGGGCAGAGGCGGCTGAAGGAAGGGCATCAGAAGCCCAGAAAGCTGGGTCCCTGTCATGTGGTCGCAGAGGGGGAACCCAGGCCCAGAGAGAGGAGCTGATGTGTCCAAGTCTCACAGTAAATTCAGAGAGACGGAGCTAGTGTGAAGAATCTCTGCACTTCCCCAGTGTCTGGGACCTCAACCCCCCTCGCTTCTCAGGGCAGGGGAAGGGGTGATGGCACAGGGGGGATGAGCATCGGGCTGCTAACCACAAGGTTGGCAGTTCAAACCCATCAGCCGCTCAGCCGGAGAAAGACGAGGATGTGTCTCCTCCCACCAAGATATGCCATCTTGAAACCCATCTATCGCATCTCTAGGAGTCAAGATCAACTCCAGGTCAGTGGATTATTGGTTTAAGTATTTAATATACATTACTTCATGTTGTACTGCCCAAAACCTAGCATAATATATTCTTTTTTAATATATGTGCAGCCGAAGTGAGCATGCATAATATATTCTTGAGGATTTCCATTTCACATGAGAAAAACTGAGGCTCAGAGAGTCATCCTCTGTCATTCACCCCTGATAGGAGTGGACGCCCGGCCTTGACCTCCCTCTGACGGCTGGACTCTGTCATTCCCGTACTACAGGGCCTTCCTGTGATCTGCACTGCCTCCCCAAGTAAGAGCCCAGGTCCCTGCTTCAGTGTGGGGCCCGGACTCCTACTCCCCACTGCACAAAAGCCTTCTCATCGCCGCTGCCTGCACCCTAGGGCCGCAGGTGTCTCTGCTCCCCCTCTTTTTCCCATGGAGTCTCTGTGTCTCCATCTCTGGCTCTCCCTGGGTCTTTTATTGCTGCGTCTTGGTGTATATTGGAGCCTTGGCCTTTGTTCTAGGAGTATCTGGGTGACACGGATAGTGGTTAGACTCTGCCATTCACAGAAAGGTTGGCCAGTCAAGTCCCCCCAGAGGTGCCTCGGAAGAAAAGCCTGGTGACCCACTCCCAACAAAGCAGCCCCCAGAGACCCTGGAGAGTCCAGTGATACTCCATGAGCCAGAATCCGAGTTACAAAGTGGGGGTTGTTTCAAAGTGCCATTCACGCATGGCAGAAGGGCTGCCTGCGTCCACAAACAACAGAGGGTGATAAGGCAGCACATCCCCAGCGAGGCCCTGCTGGCAGCCAAGCCTGGCCCACTCCTCATTGATCTCCAGCTGCCCCTCCCCACCCTCCCACTGTGCTCTCCCCATCAAGGCCTGCGCATTCCATTTCCGTCTGAGCCCAGAGCTGCTTCCCCAGGGCTTGGTGGCCTGTATTCAGCTTTATTGTTGAAACAGATCTTTATCTGCCCTGGGCTTATAACTGACATTTAAATTACTCTGCAAACAATGAATCAATATTTATGGATTCCTGGGCCAAGGCATTTGCCAAACCCGCTGTCCTGAGGTTCTCTCTCCCAGGGCAAAGGGGCAGAGGCGTCAAGGTCAAGGCTTGGTCTAATTAGAAATGGAGGCACTGGGCTGGCTTCTCCCTGCAAAGGCCTCCCTTCTCAATTAGAATGGAGCCAGGGGCCTCTGGGCCACCTCCCTCGGCTAGGAGCTTGCTCTGAAAAGCCAATTCACTTTACAATCATTTCTCCAATACCTCCTGGGCCGACACTAGGGCCGACACTGGGGGTTACAGGCAAGCAGGCCCATCCTCTGAGAGCTTCCACATTAAGGAGGGGACACAATGCCCACAAGTGAAGATTTGTGTAGGGCACCACTGCCTGCCTACAAGCTGAGAAAGAAAGAAAGGATTCTAACAGGGGAACCGTCTTAGAAGGTTTCCTGGAGGCAGAAGGGCCTTCCAGGAAGGGAAAGCAGACAGGGCCAACAGGACCTGGAGGTCAGGCTGGGACCTGGTGTGCATGAGCCCTGGATCCCAAACTGAGGCAAATGGGAGCGGTCAGAGGTGTTTGGGGAGCAAGGAGAAGCCTGGACTCAAGGTGTCAAGGTGGGGGGTCTGGCAGCCAGTAGGGTGTCCTCCACCATCCCCCTGGATGCTGCAGTATGGTGGGGTCATTTGAGCCTCTCGTGTCTCAGCCTGGCCCTGGTGCCTGGACAGCAGCAAACCAGAGCCTTGTGCTGCTGGGTCACCTGGATACTGTGAGTTATGGAGGACTCACTGGTGAATTTTAGCCCAGGTCCATGGGGAGAAGACAGGTCTCCCTGGTCCTGGCTTTAGCACAAACACCGTGCCACTGCAGCTGGCGTATCCACCTGTCCTCGCAGGTCTGCTTCTGACCCACAGGCTGAGATTCACCTCAAAGCGGCAACTCCCCCACTGGGGACACCCCATCAACCTAGCCACTCAGCTTTATTTCCTCTGGTAGGGGTGGGAAAACGCAGGCAAAGCTGGGTTCAAAGCCTTCTGTTCATGTTGGATGGTCTCATTCCCTCTCCAGGCCTCGGTTTTCTCATCTGTGACACGGGCTAATGTTCTCCACCTTGCAGCTGGGAGAGTAGGCTGACAGTGCAGAGAAGGGCTAGGGCCTGCAGTCATGCCCGCTGTCTTCCATCTTACCTCCCTCTGCCAACCCTCCACATTGCCAGGGACTCTGGGTGGCAAAGAGGGAGCCTTGGGCTTGCCTCTCTGATTCTCAGCTCAGACTAGGACCAAGAATATCCCACACGGAGCTCTGGGTGTGAGGCCATTGGGTGTGAGGAAGCTGACTGGGGCAATGTCAGGGATCCCCTGCTTGAGAACAGGGGCCACCCTCACCGTCATTGTCTCTTGCAGCAGGGGGCACAGTACCTAGGGGGTGCAAAGCGGCCACTGGGGAGGTCCTCATATGCTCAGGGGTCTCTGTCATTCCTGCTGTTGCTTAAACCTGACATTCTAACATCAAACCATGGTGCGTTCATTCAAACTTCCCCTCTTGGTTGCACATGGCACCATGCTCTCTTCTCCTCAGGGCCTGGCACAAGCTGACCACGTCCCTAGGAATGCCCTGCTGTCCATTTAGCTCTCCCTGCCCACCACCCTAAGGACCCTGGGTGATGCTGTGGATAAGCATTGAGATGCTTCCCGCTAGGTCAGGAGTTCAATTCCGCCAGCTGCTCCGAGGGAGAAAGAGGAGGCTGTCTGCTCCCATAAAGATTTGGAGCCTAAGGAAATCTACCCCCAAGGCCTCTAAGAGGTGGCAGAACTCGATGACTGTGGGTTGGAGTTGGTGTTTTCTTTGGGCTTTGGCCCTCTTTCTCAAAACTCCCTACCTTGTGGGCACCCATAGCACAGGCGAGAAGGGCCCGGTGGGTTTCTCAGGCCTGGCCTTCTTGCCATTGTTTGTTTCATCAAGTCCAACCACTTTTCTTTTGCGATTCCGCCCAGGTTTGCTGCCTCTCTGTCCACACACGTGAGTTCCTGGCGAGGTGGAACCTGGTCAAAGTAAGCCACAAGTGTGCTCCCTCACACCTTGCACAAGGCCAGCCCCTCAATAGCTGTCAAGTGAATGAATGAATGAGTCAATGAGTTTGACCTTGTTGAAAAGCACAGGATCCGGGTGCTAACCTGTCCCATACAGGGGCCCCGGGGGGAGGGGACTGTATTGGAGCTCAGTAGCCTGTGCGCAGTGGACAGGAGTGACCCATACCCCAGGGAACAGAATCACCAGGTGAAGGGGAGCAGCACCCCATGGCCAAGTGCAGAGCTTCCCTGTGGGATGTCCGTATGACACTGAGGGATCCAGGCCCTGGATTTGTGGCTCAAGAACCTGGTCCTCCAGCGGGGGACACAGAACATTGTGAGGACCTGTCTCGGGTGCTTTCTGGACTTCATTAGACGCTGATCCTGGCCTGATCACCACATCCGCCTTGGAGGGCATCGCAAACCTGTCGTAGGTTCCCGCAGAGCTAAGCTGTGCTCTGGACAGGTACTCCAGGAGGGAAGTACTGTTTGTGGGGTGGAGACGAGAGAGGAACGTGCAGGTGTACCCCTCTTGCGCATCAGAATCCACAGGGTGGTTGGTTTGGAGGCCGGGGGCCTGGGCTGGGCCTGGGACTGCTCATTCCTGCCAGGCTCCCAGAGGATGCCCCAGGGGGTTCCTGCTGTACCGGTTCTTGTCATTAGCTTCCCAGATGTGACCTGAGACACGTCCTCCTCGTGGGACAGGTGGGAGCTCTGGCAACCCACTTTCTAGAAACCAACAGGGGTCTCTGGTGTGCTTCAGGGGGTGGGGTCCGACAATCCCTGCAAACCCAGTACGGAGAGGCAGAGGACCAGTGAGGGATGGGGGGCACAGCCTGGCCCTAAGTGTGAGTTCCGCATCTCCATGAGGCCTGCTCCGTTGACTACCTGGGTCTACTGACCGGGGGACCCTCCTCTGACTAACTGCTCTGCCCAGGAGCTGGCTCACATCCCACCGAGGCTTTGGGATATCTGTTGACTTTGAAGAGGTGGAGGGCAGGGCTCCAAGGAGAGGGACATCCACGGGGAAGGGCCGCATTGAGGGTCTCCTCACCGCATCTGGGGAAGACTGCTCGCTGGGCAGCAGTTACTGCCCATGTGTCCCAAGGCTTTTTCTCTTCCCTCCAGCTAACCCCGACAGGCATTCTGGGAAGGGGGGGGTGGTTTGCAGCATACTACCCCTACAGTACCCCATATCTCCTGATCACTGGCCTCGTGTGGATCAGCTACAGACGGATGCCCAAGGGTGAGGGCAGTCAGTCCTCAAAGAGAAATGGGCTGCTGTGAGTGTAAAAACTGTGTGTGAATACACGTTAACAGATGCGCATGGACACATCTCTGAGTGCAGCTGTGTGTAAATAAACACGCGTGATCGTGTGTGGGGGTGTGAGTGTGACTGTGGGGTCTGGTCGTGTGTGGATGTGTCGGTGAGTGTGATTGGACATGTGACTCGTGTGACTGCAGACGGGTGATCGTGAGTTGCGTGTGAGGGCGATTGAGTGTGAGCAGTGTGTAACTGTGCAGATGAGTGTGCAGCATGGGGTGTGAGTGGGGTGAGCGTGTGTGCACATGCTGAGCGACGAGCTGGCGCCCCCTCCCCTGCCCCTCCCCCTAGAAGAAAGCTGCGGAAGGGGCCAGATGGTCTCCTCTGCCCTGCTATTTATCATCCCAGCTTATTCAGTTTAATGCTCTTCGGCAATTCATTGAAGGGCTCTGTTTGTTTCTGCTGATGAGGACGGTTAATTTGCACAGCGGTCTCATTAGGCCTAAACCACCAATTAATTCCTTTTGTTCTCATTAAATGGCTGGTTCCTAAACATTCCGCGGACGACAATGGGCAGCGGGCACCCAGCCACCCCCGGGCAGCAGCGCTGGGTGGCACGGAGCAGTTATCAGTGGGGGCTCTCCTGGCCCCCAACCCCGGTCCGGGTACAACCACTCCAGCTGAGCTCGTAAGCCCCCAGACCCTGCCAGCCACCCTAGGCCCAGAACAGAGGCCCACGGCCCTCACCCACCAGGATCCAAGTGAGGAGGGGCAAGAGGCAGTGCCCGGCAGAGTGTAGCCTCGGGCCTGAGACCTGCCCAGGCATAGAACTTGGGCCCTGAGGGCACCTGAGGGCAGGAGTTGGTCCAGGGCCTCCCACCAGCCAGCATGTATGCCCTCTAGGGAGCCCCCAACCTCTCCACAGCGGCCTCAAGCCAAGGGCTCTTGTGTGCTGGCAAGTCTCCTCTCCAACCCCCCCTTCCCCCTCAGCCTTCAGCCCAGGCTGCGCATGCCCTGAGCCTGGGGTCAGAGGGCACAGTGTGAGCTGTGGGATGGTGGTCCTGAGCCTGCCAGGGGTGATGATGCTCTGAGGCATGGCTGCACTGACCCCGCACATCCCCCTGCCCGGCCTCACCTTCCCCAGGCCTGCCAGCAAGCCTCGGAGGCTGCTTCTTCTAGAGCCACCACCCGCTGATGCCATGATGACCACGGAGAAGGGCACTGGGCCTCCGGTTGCCCCCCCCCCCCCCGCCAGTGTCCCCTGTCCCCTCTTCAGCATTCTCAGGCCCCTGAGTGACACGTGTTGGGACCACTGTTCTAGTTGCTTGCTGAGAGTCCTGGATCCCTGCTGTGCGAACAGTGAAGCTGACCCCACAGTGGGAAGTTCGAATCTACCCCAGATCCACGGGATAGCAGCGTGGTGCTCTCGCAAAGACAAGCCGCCAGGGCAGGACGGTCCATCGCACGGGCTGCCACGAGTCGACATTGACTCAGCGGGACACAGCAGCAGCAACAGGCCCTGGACTTCCACCCATGACCTCCTGTCTGCATGACCAGCCCCAGCCCGCCCTCTCCAGGATGAGTGGCTGGTGGGCTGCATGGGATTGTGGGAAGGGTGCTGGAAATCCTCAGAGAGGTAACTTCCACAGGATGGGAATTTGGACCCAGCCCTTGTCCTCGCTGTTACTTAGCCTTTCAGTGGCCTCTGTGGTAAAACCCGGGGCGAATGCTAGGCCCGCCTCCCTCCCTCCTGGGAGCATGGAGGGAGGAATCAGAGTCTCCTCTTTGGTGCTGTCTGCCACACCGTAATTGCTCCGATAAATGTCCGATAATAGCTACTTCTAATTAGCAGCCATTTGACATGGTCTGTCCGGCCTCCTTCGGCAGGCTCCTCTCCCGCCACTTGTCCCTCCCACGCCTCCTCGCTCACCCCAGCCCGAAAACTGTGTCCTGCTCCCCACCCCCAGGCCTGTCTCAGGCAGCTCTCCAGGCCCACGGTGCCCTCAGCCCCACAGAGGGTGGCCAGGTTTAGCAAGGCAGGATGCCTGGGTAAATTTAAATGTCGGAAGTCCATGAGGAATCCCTTTTAGAGAAGTTTTATGTTTTGTTGTGTGGGTGATACATGGGTGTTTTTTCACCTGAAATTGACACCTCTACTGTGTCCGACAAACCCTACCTGCCATCTCCGTGGCCGGGGAATTTGCGCTCATCCTTCCAGGCACCATCCAAGCACCGTCTCTTCCAGGAAGCCCTCCCGCGTCCCCATTTGATGGAAAGACTCCTTGTTCGTGCTCCCAAAGCCACTGCGCTGGCTCATCCCTCCCGCCTCTGGATCCCATTCTACACGATGTTTGTATTCACATCCCACCCCGCCCACTAGCTATGAGCCCACTGGGGCAATGGGAAGCGTGACTTCTTTTCTGACTGAACGGGATGAAGCGCCCTGTTGCTGCAGAAGCGGTGGTAGGTGCTGTGGAGTCATGTACAGCAGTAGAAATCCTCACCTGGTGGACTCGGCAACATCCTCTCAGTCGTTCTTCCGATTGAGCCCATCAATGCTGCACCCTGTCGATCCATCTTAGTGAAAGTCTCCCTCGTTTTCTGCTACTTCCAAAGCCTGATGTCCTTCTCCCGGGACTGGTTTCTCCTGACAACATGTCAAAAGCATTCTGGCCAAACTTCTCCTACTGTCTGTGCCCTTACCCCAAACCTATCCCTCACCAGGCCTCCCTCCCCCATCTCCTCCATCTTTAGCCTGCACTGCACGCACCTTGAGAGGGGGTCCTCCTGCTCCCCCCATCAGACTGGAGTGGGGACCTAGACAGAGATTTCTAGGTGCCATCCACAAATCCATTCTCTCTTCTCCCTTCCTGGGCTGGTGTGTTAGTCCAAGTAGACTAGAGAAACAAATTCATAAAGTTGCATATGTATATAAGGCAGAGGAATGAACACTGAAAAAGCATCCCAACCCAGTCCAGTCCAAGTCCACACATCTGATATTAACCCATATGTCCGGTACCAGTCTATAAAGTCTTCTTCAGATTCATGATCACATGCAATGACACCAGGACAGTCACAGGCCAGTAGGTGCAGTCTTGTGTTTCCAGTGGTGGTAGAAGCATCTCAGCGCTGGCAGGGACCTCTCTGTGGCTTCTCAAGCATCTCAGCACTGGCAGGAGTCTCTGCATGGCTTTTCTGGCTTCAGAAGTGTGGTTCCATCGGGGTAACCCCATGTGGCCTCTCACAGAGAATCAGTGTTGTGTCTTGTCAGTAGAGCGTCTTCAAGGGGCGAAGTCCTAATTCTCTCACCTCCAAGGAAATGGCCAGATTTCCCAGAATTCTCAGGAGAAAGCCATGCCCACACAAAGGTCTCATTGGCTATCTTCAGGCTGACAGGCTAGACTCCACCCCTACACTCCCAGTGCTGAAATTGACACAAGATTCCATGACTGTCACAGCCGGTATTGCCAGTATTGCACCATTTTATATTAAAGACTACATTTCCCAACCTCCCTTGCAGTTTGGCTAAGGCTCTGTAACCAGGTGCAGACCAGCGAGATGTGTGCAGGCATGTTGTATGCAGGAAATCAAGGAGACCTGCATGGTGGTGCCTGTGTTCTTCCTTGGTCCTCTTGTCTGCAGTCTAGAATGCAGATGTGCTGACTGGGGCCATGTTGGACCATGAGATGACCATGAGGGTGGCAATGAACTTGATCCAGATTCCACTGTGAAGACACTATTTCAGCTAGGAACTGTGCTGGGTCTGACTGGCTACCGACATCCGAGCTGACCAGTGAGCCAGCCATGGCTTCGGGGGTGCTAGCAGGAGACTGAGCTCCCAGGCGCCTTCATGTCTCCTGCTACAGCAGGTAGCATGAGGCTCATGCCTATCCATTGGCAGCAGTTCCCCTTATGCCCCAGACTCAGGTTGGCCATGTGGAGAAGCCCAGGAATGTGCGAAACAGACAGTGCATTTGTGTCACCTCTGCAGAACTCCAAACTTGGAAGCTCCTGTCTTTTACAATGGGGCTGCTGCCAAGCCTATCCCATATTTGCCCAAGAGAGACATTCTCTTTATTATTCTACACAGCAAGCAAATCTGCCTTTTGCCGCTTCTCTGTCTTCTGATTCTGTTTGGTGTAAGACATCCTTGAAAAGATCCGGTTGTCATGGATTCTGACTCGGGGCGGGGGTGGGGGTTGGGGGGGGTCCACGTGTGTCAACAGCTGAGGTTTAAAAAGCAGATGACCAGATCTTGCTTCCCTGCTGCTTCTGGATGGAGCTGAATCTTTAACCTTTTGTTGTTGCTTTTATCCAGGCCATGCTAATCATCTCTACCTCCCAGAGACTTGAACCCCTCATGGCCCTCCTCCTACTCAGTGCACCCACTCAGGCCTCTCTGCAGGCTTAGTCTGGGGAATGAGAAGCCCCCCCCCCCCCCCACCCCACCCCCCGTCCCTGTGTTGCAGCCCTATTCTTTGACTTTCCGGATACAAGCAGCTGGACCTGGTCTGAAATGATGCAAAGACAGCATTTGTTCTCGGTCACACATGCTCCTCTGTCTGAGGTGCCCTTAGATGAAGTGAGGCTGCCGCTGATTTTGTTTCCAGAGCAGGGAGATTATTCTTTAACAAGTCTGGGATAATTTTTTCAAGAGATCTGAAATGAAAACCATTATGTTGTTGGTGTTAGGTACCATTGACCCCATGGGACAAAATAGAACTGCCCTTGGTGTTGTCCAACTGTGGTCCTCAGTTCATCAAGTCTTTCTCTTGCAGGGGGACTGCTTGGATTTGACCCACCAACCTTTCTGTGAGTAGGCAAGCCCTTACCTGTTGAACCATCTTGGCTTCCTTGGGTGAAAGTCATTCTTTCCCTCTAAGTAGAATCACTAAAGACCAAAATGGCTGAAACAGACACTGGCACAGCAGAAGAAGCCAGGATGGCATGTAAGCCACAGTGGTCAGCTACATCTTCAATGGCATGACACTCTGCTGTGGTTCCTGTTGGATTTTAAAGAAATCAGAGAACTCACTCAAGAAACGCTCATCAGAACTGGCCAACACTGCCCCAAAGATAAGTAGTATGTGGAGCTTCCAAGACGCCTTGATGGCAACAGCTTCCTCACTTAATCGAGGAGCTCTCCCTTCCCCCTTGCCTACCCACTAGTGATGGTATAGAGGACACAGCCAATCAGAACATCTCCTGTCCAGAAAGGGGGACACATGACTCAAACCGGGTCTATCTGAGCCCTTCTTAGGGATTTTCCAACGTGGGACTAAGGGGTGGAGGCCCTAGTGGAAACCAGTAGATGGGAGCTGTGGACAATAGTGGTATCAGCCAAGACCTGCCTGAGAAACTGATGCTGATCTCAAAGCTGGACAAACTCCCTGAGGCCCCGTGGCCCCTGCTCTTCCTGAAGCTCAACCCCATGTCATTTCGCCTGAACAACATTGAGATGGGCCGCCAGCCTAAGAGACACTGGGTCAAGACACCTGGTCATCTGTTTCAAAAATGAAAACACAAGCCCGTTGCTTGTTGAAGAGATTCTACCTCAGGACAACCCCAGACATCTAGCTGGGGAGAACTCTGCGCCTTCCTGTGACTTCGAGCATGCCACGAAGAGGGACAGGTCCTGAGAGGCGGACATCATGCTTGGGGAAGCAGAGCGACAGCCAGGACATAGGAGACCCTCCCCGTGACACAAATTGGCACAGCAGGCACCACAAAGTCAGGGACTGCAGGGTGGCACATAACCCCGGCGGTGTTTCCTTCAGTTCTACCTAAGGTCATGGTGGCTGGGAGCGGACTGAGCAGCATCGTTGTAAGTGAAAACCTCCCAGGTTGGGTCTCCCGGGTGTCCGCTGTGTGTCAGGCAACGGGGCCTTGACTCGGCTCAGGAAACCCCAGTGAGACACTCCCAGGTGGAAATGTGTGCACATCAGACACCACTCGGTGGCAATGTATCTGAGGCCCAGCAAATAGGAGATCAGGAGAACACACAGGACTGTCTCCATCTCACTGCCTGGGCTGAAACCAGAAATGGGGACCAATAGGAGAGGCCTCAGCCAAGCTCGATTACTGGCATGTGCATGATCTCACCCTGAGCCCCAGCACTGCCTGCCCTGGGAAAGCAGGTGCTGCCTGCCTCTCTCCATGTTATTAGAATTCATTTCCATATGTTCTTTTCGTCTTCTCTCCAGGATAATTGTTCTGCTGGGCTCGAGGCGTGGGAGGGCTGGAGGTGCACACTCCTGTTTATCAACTCACTAAATGCTTGCTTTAAATTAAAACCCACACCGCATGCTGGCTCACACAGGAATAATATGAAGACCAACTGTTTGCCTTCCTTATGCTACCAATGCCGGTCTTCGTTAAACCTGCCTCGCCTTCTCTTCAGGGACCACCCATTTGGAAACATCTAGCAATAACCTAGTTCCCACAGCTCCCAGTCCTGGCTTTTCCCCTTCAGCCTGGGATACTTCCTTCCATTTAAAAGGGTGCCTGGAACAACAAGTCGTTTTGCACCCCTTGTGCTGTCAATCAAACCCTGGTCCAAACAGCTGGCTGAGTTCGTCAGTTAACAGCCCTTCCTGGGCCTGTTCTTGTGCTCAGTCCTTTACATCCACTGTCTCATAGACTCCGATCTGCTCTTCCCAGTACGACCCAGAGAGGCATTATCATCCTGTTCCAGAGGAGAAACCCGCTTCCAGGGGGAGTAGACAGTGATTGGCCCAAAGTCACTCAACCTGGAGGTGATGGGAACCCGGAGTCCAGCCCTCCGTAAGGCAGCAGGTGGACACATTGTTCTCACCATCCCTCCTGCAGCCAGCAAGACAGGAGCTTAGCCCATTCTGTTGTGTGCATTGGATTCAACCTTCAGTGGGGACTGAATCGCATTCACGCACAGCGACTGGAGCAGCACGAATCCAGTGCTACCCCCAGTCTTTGCTGGAGTGGCTTTCCATGGACTGCAGTGTGCCCTTTAGACTCCCTGAGGTTCCAGCATGAGGCCAGCTCCATGGTGTTGCAGCGATGAAAGGACTCAATCCAAAGCCACTAGCTGTTCAACCTGAGGGTGACGTGGCCATCTGCTCCCATCGTGATTTATAGAAGTGGTTCTCAACCTGGGTCACGACCCCTTTGGGGTTGAACAACCCTTTCACAGGGGTCACCTAATTCATAACAGTAGCAAAATTACAGCTATGAAGTAGCAGCAAAAATAATTTTATGGTTGGGGAGTCACCACAGCATGCGGCACTGTATGAAAGGGTCACAGCATGAGGAAGGTTGAGAACCACTGATTGATTGCTTTGGAACCCCCAGCAGGCAATACATTCCATCCTATAGAGTCATTGGAACCTCCTTGATGGCAGCAGGTGGGGTAAGACTCTGGTTCCTCTCAATCCCCTTGCAAATGCCCCCACCCTTGGGGTATTCCATTACCTTCCACTGCGGAATAAATACCCCCAAAGTGTAGGGACTGAAAGCAGCGGCAGCCCATGGGCTGTGAGTCTACAGGTTCATAGTTTGGGTTGGGAACTTCTGGGTGGCTTCTCTGCTGGTCTCATCTGACAGCCAACCTTGGCCAAGGTGATTTAAGATGACCTCTCGGGCTAAGCCCTGGTGGCATAAGTGGTTGAGTGCAGGACTGCAGCCCATGGGTTTGGTGGTTCAGATCCAGGGGCAGCTCTCAGGAGCAGTGCTGGGTAGCTCCCATGACCACCAGAGGGCAGTGATGCCCCCCCCCAAAAGAAAGATGACCTCTGGTGACTGGCACCTGGCACTCGTGCTGCCTAAGGCTGAAAGGGAAGGTGTGGGGCCTGTGAGGCCCTGGCTCGGACCCCTCACAGTGTCACTGCACTGCGTTCTACTGGTCAGGGCAGATCACCAAGACGGAGCGACCCACCTCGACCCCAGCCCAACATGGGGTGTGAAGGTGCCCACACAGTGGGAGAGGCCTTTGGGGACCCCTTTTCTTTGCCACTCACCACACTCGAGAAAAGCCAACCTCACTGCCATCGAGTCGAGGCAGACTCACAGCGACCCTTCTGGACAGGGTAGACTGGCCCTGTGGGTTTCCCGGCTGCACTGCTGGATGGGAGCAGAAAGTCTCTTGCTGATTCCTTGGAGCAGCTGGTGGTTTTGAACCGCTGAGTCTGCAGTTAGCAGCCCAGTGCCTAAGTGAATTCAGGCTGTTTCTGAATCAGATTTTCTCGGTCCCAGCAGAACCGCTACCCTGGGACGGAGGACTTGGGGGAGTTCTGTGCTGGGCCCGGCTAGGGCAGGCTATCCTGCCCACAGGGAGGGGCTTGCCAGCGTCCCAAGGCTCCACCCATTAGCTGCCAGCAGCAGCTCCTCCCTGACTGCCACAACCAGATGGCTCAGCCATTTCCTGAAGTCAAGGGCAAAATTGCCCTTCATTGAAAGCCCCAGTGAACACATTCCAAATGTTCTTTTCACTGGTCCCCTGAGGGCCTGTGATGTGCTGTTCACAGAACTGGCCAGCCGAGGAGGAGGTGGGGGGTGCACGTTGGGAGCCCCCGCCTGCTCAGCACAGACACTCCTGGCTGAGCCACAGAGCACGGACTCTACTCCACAAGGCAGTCATGGTAGAAGGAGCCCCACTGGGGAGGGCCAAACCCTGAGCAGTGTCCTCTGCCCAATGTGCTTCCCAAGCTGTGGCCTTTACTAAGGCTGAAACACCAGCTCCCTTGGCAAAGCCAGGGTGCATGCAGACCGGATAACCTGACCCTCATGCTGGGCCCAGTTCCTGGCAGCTTGTTCCTCAGGCACAATGGGTCCCTGCTAAGTGGACTGACCGACCACTGAAAGCACAGCCCTGCAGTCCTGACTGTAAGCAGGCCAACTCCTTTCATCCTTCCATCGCCGCCAGCCTGGGACCGGTCATCTCGCCTCTCCCTGTTCCACCCTCGCCTGCCGTAGCCTCCAAACCAGTCTCCCTATTCCATGCTTGCTATGTTAGACTGGGTTGACTAGAGAAATAAATCCAGAGACACTCGTATACATTTGTATATTAAAAAAAAAAAAAACCAAAGCAACAAATCCCAGCCCAGTCCAGAGGAAGGCCATAAATCTGCTATTAGCCCAGAACATCACTACTATTTCATAAGACTCTCTTCAGCACATGCAAAGATACAAAATGCAGGAAGATCACAGGTACAAAGTCATGTGCATCCAGCAGTGGTGGAAGCCTCTCCAGGGCTCTCACAGATGTCTGGGGCTCTGCGTGGCTTTTTAACAGGAAGGTGAAAACAGAGAGGGAGGGAGGCTGACCTCCTGCAATCCATTTCTCTCCACTACCCGCCAGTCAAGCTGCGACCTGATTGCCAGGCTAAACTCCACCCCCATGTTGTTACAAAAGCCATATTGGCACAAAAACCCTATCACACTTGTCCTACTGGCCACACCCCACTCAGCTGCCCACATGAAATGAGCACAGTGGCAAAGCCATGTTTCAGATCAGGAAGGTGAGGCTTCTCACAGAACAGCAGAAACACACAGTGAAGGGAGCGAAAGTCCAGCCAGCTTGGAGGTCATGTCTCACGCACCCCCAGAGACACTTGCTGCCCCTCTCCAGTCAGAGGCTTAAAGCCACAGTCCTGCACGGTGGACACACCACCATCACCTGGGAAACTGCCCAAAGTGCAAATCCCCTGGGCCACCCCTAAAGATTCTGACACAGCTGACCTGGAACTCTGTTCACGTGAGACTCTTGTGTGGGTTGGCTCCTAGACCAGCTTCTTCAAGAAACATGGGGATGAAGCATGGGGCAACGTGATTCTAGAGCAGCTGGCTACGATCATCCCGTGTGGTTCTGAAGTAGGTGGCTATGCTCTAGCAGTTAGTCAGCCTGGGGTGGCTTGTGTGTTGGCATGATGCTGGAAAAGTTGTCACTGTATTTCAGACACCATGGTGTATGAGTTTTCAGTGGAGCTTCCAGACCAAAACCGACTAAGACACACCAGGTGATGTGCTTCCAATTATCAGCCAATGGACCATTAAACCATCCTGAATCACGATGGGATAATGTAGGACTGGCCTGGTTTGGGGGCATCATTCAGATCAGTCACGGGAGGAGGGCTCCACATTCGGTGAAATGGGGGACCCTCAGTGAAGTGGGTTAGCACAGCAACCACAGTGATGGGTTTGGACATACTGGCAATTGTGAGGAGAACGTAGCCTGAGCAATGTCTTCAGCATTCTGCTGAAGGTCAATGGTTTGTTTCATTCACCATGAGGCAGAGTTGCTTGATGACAACAAACACAAGGAAACACGAGACTGGACTGTGGACCTTCGGGGAGTGGGTGCACATCCAAAGGGAACAGGGCTGGGGGCCTGTGTTGAGAGGGGTGGCTTGTCCGCTGTTCTTACCTCATTGCCTCCTCAAGGAGCTCAAGACAAATGGAGATCATTGGGCACCCAGACAGTTGGAGCAGGAGTCTCTGGAGGAATCAGGTCACCAGGCCCTCAGTTAGGTGTGTCAGAGGGCACAGTGGTAATCACCATGTGAGAGCCATGAGAAGAGGAAGTGCAAGTGAGTTCTAAGACCCATGGTAGCCTGTCCTGCAGACTGGAGGATGCTATGTTCAAAGGTCCATGTTTGACCCCATTACACATGCTCAGTCACTGTTTCTTCTCGGTTCTTTTATAAATTTGATAAAATTCACACACACACACACACACACACTTTTCCTATGAGGCACTTCATCCATGGGCACTGTGTGAGTCTGGGTTGACTATAGAAACAAATCCTGAGACACTCATATGTGTATAAGAGAGAGCTTTATGTAAGACAACAATTCTTTTATTGATAAAACATCCCAGTGTAGTCGAGATCAAGTCCATGAGTCTGATATTAGCCTGTATCTCCAATACCATTCTATAAATTCGTCTTTAGACTCATACAGCACATGCAATGATGCCGAGTACAGGAAGATCACATGGAAAAGTCTTATGAATCCAGTAGCGGTGGAAGCATCTCAGTGCTGGCATAGGTCTCCACATGGCTCCTCCAGCTCCAGGGCGCTGGCTCCATCAGTCCAGCTCCATCTGGCTTGTCAGCAGGAATATCTAGCAGAAAGAATGTGTGCTTTCCCAGAATCCTCAGGAGAAGACCATGCCCACACTGAGGCCTCATTGGCTATCACCTGATTGACAGGCTAGACTCCACCACTTCTCAAGTTGACAGTGGATTGCGTAGCTGCCACAGGCACTAAATTAACACATTTTGTAACCCGTTGCTGTACCACAAGGTAGAGATCAGTTCATTCCCTCCTTCCCCTCCTTTGCGTGGTCCCTTCGGATCAGCTCAATTCTGCATGTAGAGACTCCCTGCAGCTCGGGTTCCTCAGCTGATTTGGGGTCTGGCAAATGATGTAGTACCTTCATGAATCTCAAATTCAGAACAGAACCAAGAGAGAAGGGGCCTGCCATGAGGTCTCTCTCTGCTCGCATGGGTTGTAAAAGATTTGCTCATATTCTAGAATGTACAAGTGTGTGTGGCTGGTTTGTACAGCTCCCTTGTTTGGCTGGGTGGGAACATTCTCAGTGGCCTGATTATAAAGTTTATATCTCTGGACCTTCTAGTAATCCTAAAGACCCCTTAATACCCCATAGCAAACCCCTTCCTGATATTCTGTGATGTTCAGAGTGCATCCCAGTTCAACCCTTTCAAGGATGTGTCTTCATGAGGGGAGACACTACACCCTCAGAAATTACTCAGAGCCTAGCACACAGTCATAGATGACCAAGGGATATTTGTGACTTATGGAGTGGATGCACAAATGTTAAGACTTCCTTATCGATGCTGACATATACTTGGGAAGTCTATGGCCATAGCACCCCCAATCTCGTCTGATCACAGAAGCTAATGGGAGATATTGAGAAAATGGGCTTTCTCCTCTGGGGTGAAGCTTTTCATCATGAGCGAGCCCGCCGTACACTGGCAGGAACCCCTTCTCTTTCACTGTGGGTCTTTTGTGGCTGTTTTGTTTTGTATTTTAACCCCTATCCATCCATGGGGTCCTGCTGACCAGCTTGGGAACTATGGAGAAGGGAGAGAGTCAGCAGGTGTCTTTTATCTTCAGTTCTTGCTCCTCTCTACCCAACAATGATGGTTTGAAATACTTGGGACCTCACCTCACCCCAAACCTCTGTACTGAGTCCTCCATGGCTACCAACCACTTCCCAGCAGCACAAACCTAACTAGAGTGCAAATTAGTCCTATTGATTTACAATTAGAAGGTCAATTAGGAAAAATATTACAATAGGTTCTAATCCTTACCATAAGTCATTCTAGTGAAAGACTCTGAGTAGCCAGGTCTCCCCATGCGCTTCAGGACTGCTGTGTCCTCTGCTGCCGTGGGACTCAGAGACACTGGGACTGGGAAAGAAGAGAACATAAAGAATGATGAGACTCAAACAACCCACTGCCACCAGGTCTTACTCCCATCAGCTAAGACATCACACACACACACACACACACACACACACACACACCAAGCCTCTGAAGCCCTTTAAGGGTTTCTGTCAACCCCCCCCCCCCCCCAGGACACACCTCACACATGCTCAAGGCCATACTCTGGCTGGAAGGAACAGACATCACTGGGACGCACCTCTTCTTCAGATGACCTGCCCCTGAGTCCAGCCCAGCAGATGTGGGCATTTGGTACTCAG
The DNA here is from genome assembly GCA_004026705.1 of Nesogale talazaci. Lineage (NCBI taxonomy): Eukaryota > Metazoa > Chordata > Mammalia > Afrosoricida > Tenrecidae > Nesogale > Nesogale talazaci. The sequence goes on along the minus strand of PVJH01023423.1, from coordinate 15,968 downwards.
ACCCCCATGGGCTGTTAGTCCCCCAACTCAAAACCAGTGGGCATCTTTCCTCAGAGCTTGCTGTTTCCCTGCTGGCCTGTGAGCATGCAGAAAACACCGTCTGGAGTGTGGGAAAGGGTCATGTGTAAGGCCTCCAGGGCACTGGGATATTTTCAGCTGTGTGTAACAGAAGTCCTGACTCAGACAGGCTCAACACTAAAGAACCGTATTGTCTTGCTGAAGTGGAGTTTGGAGGGAACGTTCCCGGCTTAGTTCAGCTACTCCATGATGTCACCAAGGATTTGACACTCTCTCCATTGGTCCTCAGGGACTGGACTTTGGTCCGTGGCCATGTCTTCTCATGCTTGCCAGATGGCTGCTGTAGCTCCCACCATGACAGCACTCTGTCACAGAAGTGTCCACAGACTGGACACAAGGAGTCCCTTCCTAGCTAGCTATCATGATCAACGGCTCTCAAAGGGGTCATGTTAGAAAGTCTTAACAAAACCCAATGTCGTGAAAAATGCCAGGTTTCCTGATTAGATAGAGTCTGGTAGAACCCCAGAGACAAAGGCCTTTGTTGACCCAATTTTCAGCCAAACAATAGGCAAGTATATAAGGGAAACAATCATTCTGGAGAGGATACACTTTTTAGAATAATCATCCATTTGAGATGAAAAGGGCAGCATTGACCCAGGGACAAAGTTTGGAAGGCGTAGGAAAGAAGGCGAAATAGAAAGAGGAAAACAGTGAGCGAGTGGGTACTTGATGTTACACTGCAGGAATGCCAACCAATGGCACGGAACAAAACATGTAGGGATTGCTGAGTGGAAAACTGACTTGCTCTATGAACCTTCCCCCTTTCACAATGAAAAGATTAAAAGAAGAAGACAAAGCTCCTTTTGTGGGGAACCAACCCCCACAATTGAATGGGTCCAAGGGGCAGTTGTGTAATTGAGGGGTAAAATTGGAGAGAACAGACAAGATATAAATGTGAGTGCATACCTCCAGGACCATGGTGACTTCCGGAGCCTGATCCATGTGCCGGTATTTCCAATGTATTTCCAACCAAGGCTTGTATGTATTCCAGGGGTGTGCAAGTCCCTAACTACAAGTAACCGCATGCGTAACAGGAGGAGGACAAGCTAGGGTTATACACACAATAGGAAGCAGAGGTCCTAGGGGGACACAGGTGACAGGAAGGTGTAAGTGTAACAAGATGGCAGGCTCAAGATGGCAGCTTAACCTTGGTCATCTCTGAGATAGCTTGATCTTATGTGTCTTTGGATTCTCCTTCAGGGAAACAATCCATTAACCTTATCAGAAGGCTTTACTTGGGTGGGACAGACTATAGGCCCTACAGTCTAGGGTCTGATTGCTCTAGATGGCTGATAACCTTCAGGCAAATAACCTTTAAGTAGTTGGCCTCCAAGTGTATAGTCAGTGGCTATGTGTTTTCAAATAGCACCTTAAGTTTGCCATTATCATGGGGCAAAAATCTGGGAAATAATTTTTCTGTTTCCCATGCCCTTTTTGATATAGTGATTATTTTGGGTTTTTTTATAGTGGGGTTTTATTGCTGGTTTGGGTTGGCTTTATTATTTATGTTTCGTTTGGTTTGGGGGCACATTCACAGAAACCTCAGCAAATCTCTCTGTCTCTTATCTCTTCTCTATTCATCCACTGGCTAATGGGCTTCAAAGAATCATTCTCTACAAATGGCTGGAGAGGAACCCTGGTGGCGTAGTGATTATGAGTTGGACTGTGATCTGCATGGTCAGGAGTTCGAACCCAGCAGCAGCTTTGTGAGAAAAAGACTAGACTTTCTGCTCCCATAAACAGCTACAGTATAGACACCCATAGGGGTCATTTAAGTCAGCATTAAGTCTACGGCAGCAAGTTTGCAGCGAGACCTCTGGAGAGGGGCCCACACTGCCACCTCTCCACTGGGGTCTATAAACAGGAATGAGCAGAGGGAACTCTTGGCCCGAGGAAGCCTTAAAACTTGGCTCAACCCTTCCACCTGGGGTCTTCATTATCCCAAATGACCATTTAGCCTAATTACAAAAAAAGCGTCTGTTAGGCACAATACTCTTATAATTAGCTATCTACAAGGGTTCAAATTGACCAGAGCAACTCGATAGTATAGATGAGCAATTGTGGGGGTGGGGGGCAGTGATCTGGTGGTGTTGACAGAGGTATCGAGAGAGATGGCACGACTTGAAGAGCATGAGCATGATGACTGTTGTTGGACTGTGCATGTAGAAACAGCTGAAGTGAAGTGTGTTTGTTTTGTCGTGTGTCTTTTCACCAGATTCATTAATTAGAATGGAACAGAGGCAAGCAGCACCACGTGGGCAGTGAGTGGGTCTGTCTCTGGCCTCAGGGTCACAGAGAAAGGCATAGTGCGTGATTCTTTGTTTCACACAGCAGAAAATGGCTAGCCTGAGGTCCCACAGCCAGAGGCAGGCACAGAAGAATCAGCTTTGATCTCAGCCCAACCCTCTGGGCTCCCTCCTGACTGTACAGCCTCTGGTGATAAGGAGTCAGGCGGTGGAGGAACGAGGTCCCTGCCCTGTCAGCCCAGGGACTGGGTTATCAAAGTCAGGTGAGGTGTAGGGGAATGACCCGTCTCCTCCCTGGCAGCCCTGACAGGTGGGGAACCCTTCTCTCCAAGGACAGGAAATTACTGTGCTAATGGAAATCCTTCTGCCTTCCTTCTGTCCAAGCCCCCACCCTCCCTCCTGGGACCTTCCCGTTCTGGCTCCAGCAACAGCCAGTGTAAACTGTCCCCAGCTATATTAACATCAGACCGACCAGTCATTAGCGGAGTCACAATCAATTTCCCCAGAGTGATTGCTATTGCACAGGGAACTTAATGGAACCGTGTGGCCATTTTTCATGACAGGGAAGAAAAGTTGGGGGGCGGGGGAGAGTAGTGAAAAGGAGAGAACTCCCTATACCAGCACTGGGCTGCCCCAGGCGCCCCTCCCTCAGAGGCCACCAGGAGACCGTAATGGGAGCCTGTGGTATCCTAGCTGGTTAATCACCCAGCAGAACGGAGAATGCGGCCTATTAAGCAAATGGAACATGATGGATGTTTTATTTCAACAGTGGAACACGAGGGAAGGAGAGGGGGTTAGGGCAGGTCCGGATGGGGCACACGGACAGCTGGTGGAGCCCAGTGAGGAGAGGCACACATCTGAGTAGCTGGGAGAGCATGGCATTCTGGGCCCCCGTAATAGGGAAGGTGGTTACAGGGGGTGGAGAGGAGGTCCACAGCACAGCCAAGTCCAACAACATTTCCTTCTGTTATCCGTAGGCCACCGTGAAGGAGATGGTGTCGGATTATCCAATGAAGCAAGGTAAGTACAGACTTACTTGTGTTTCTTTACTAAGCTGTAGCAGCCAATTCCCCATTTCTTCACCATATCAAAGATTTCACGAAGGGGCAATGGCATTTCCAATCTCCTCCTATGCGTGTGAACGGTGGATGTTAAATAAGGAAGACCAAAGAAGAATCATTTGAATTACGGCTCTAACAAGAACAACAACAACAAAAAAAAAAAAATCGAAAGTCCTAGACTGCCAAAAGAACAAGCAAATCTGTCTTGGACGTAGTCGGGCCAGAATGTCCCCTAGAGGCAAGGATGGCCAGACTTCATCTCTGGCCTCTGAGTGTGTTGTCAGGAGAGACTGGTCCCTGCTGGAGAATAGCATACTCAGTAAACTAGAAGGGCAAGAAAAAATGGGGAAGAGACAGCAGGCTAGACACAATGACGTCAGCAATGAGCTCCAGGGAGGGCGGCGCAGGACCGGGCCACGTTTCGCTCCGTGGCACTGAGGGTGGGAACCGACTCTATGGCACGTACAGGAGCAAAGCCTCTGCTTCCCACACAGGCCAGCATCTCTCCCCACTCCCACCCCCAGGCCTGCAGCCCCTCCCTACAGCCCCTCCCCAAGTGCCCCCCTCCCCCACCCCGTCAGCCCTCCCACATGTAATCAAGTGAAGAGTTAGCACAGGTAGGAGCCACGCTTACCTCACGCACGGGGGACTCTGCCCTGAGCTAAGCCAAGCCGACAGCAGAGCGGAACAGGTGGGGAATGTGCTCCGGGAGTCCCCTTCCCCTCAGTCAGCCATCGAAAGCCCGTGGGAGCCCCGTTCTCCTCTGACCCTCCTGGGTCAGCCTGAGCCTGGGGGCTCCTGGCAATGCATGGGCAACAGGGATTGCAGCTTCCAGCAACAACAGTCAGAAGCAGAACCACGCAGATGTCACTCTGTGTCCACTGTGCCCTTGACTTACGACAGGAAGCACACAATTCTGCGCCACCACTCCCTCCCCCCGCCCCCCCAGCCGTGGGGATAGTTCCTCTGGAGGAAGGGTGGCTGTGGGGAGCAGGAGGCTAGTAGGGGAGGAGCATGAGCAGGGGATTGGGGCGTGGGGGTGGGGAATGAAGTCTGAGGGCCTGGCCAGGCCTTGCTTCCTGGTGCCTGGAGGAAGCCAGGTCTCTGTGAGCTCGACACAGAGGAATCCTTGAAGCCGCAGGTCTGGGAAGCTCTATGCTGGGCCCTGGGGGCCAGGGGCTCTCCTCATCCCTGGCTGGAGGGGCCCATGTCTCCAGGGCACAGGCAGCTGGAGAAGCCTCTCTTAGGGAGAGAAGCTGGTCAGTTGAGCTCCAGCTGTTGTCCGAGCATCCATGGACCCTGATGAACCCGCCCGGCATCCCTCAAATCCCACTGTGGACAGTGGTCATCATGACCTCACTGCCCAGGTGGGGAAATGAAGTCGCAGACAGGCCAAAGACTAGCACAAAGGCCCTCCAAAAGTAAGTTTAGGCAGAGTCAGAAATAGACTCAAACGGGCCTGCTTCCAACTCGGGCACAGACAGCAGGACGCCTTGTGCAGGAGTCATGGGGGAGCTGCCAGTCCTGGCTGGGCTCCTCTGGCTCGGGTATCTGTGGAGAGCTGCGATCTGTCATCTTCTCAGCCTCTCGCTCAGTCCCTCTGCAGACACTGGGTTGGTCACCCATGGCCAGCGGTGGGCTTGAATGGAGGAGAGGAGAGTGGACGTCGGGTCTTGAGGGTCCTAGGAGGCCTCACGGAGGGGAGAAGAAAGGAACTGGCATCAGACCTGCTGTCAGTGGGTGGGATGCAATTGTGGTTCTACCACACACCAACCATGGCCTCTAAGGACCAATCTGTTAAACCCTCCAAGCCTCAGTTTTTCCCCTGTACTTCCCAGGGTTACTGGAAGCACTGAGCGTGGGAGCTCAGGTGTGGACTCTCTTGTCCATGTCCCGTCAGGTCGGGCACGTGTGAGTGGGAGACAGGAGTCTTTTCTGTTCTGTGTAGGAAGAAAATCGGTGGCATGCCATGCGTTTTTCACTGTCCCACTGCGCTCTGGGACAGCACCCCGTAATCAAACACATTAATATTTCTGCAGGGGAAACTAATGAATATTCACAGTCCGTGGGATAAATAAAGACTAAAAATAGTTGCCAAATGAATTACTAAAAAAGCTTTCTGTGTTCAGAGTGCTTGGGATTTCAGGATTGTGGGTAGATGACTTGAATAGTAATGATAATAATGGTTACTTATCTACTGAGCCCTCGCTGATTTGCATGCAGGAGCTCACTGGATCCTCAGAACAACTCCATGAAGGCAGGGCTCATTATGATCCCTATTTGCTTGTCGAGACCAAGAGACCAGAGAGGCTCATTCACTTACCCACAGTCACACAGTAACTGAGTGGTAAGGCCAAGACTAAACCTTCCATATCAGACTGAGAAGGATGGTGGGGCTGCTGGAGCTCGCCTCAGAGACACTATGCGGGGGTCCTGCCGAAAGAATAGCGACTCCCCAAGGTGGCCTGTACTCTTGACTCCCAGGTCAGGAATAGAACCATGGTTCCTGGACTCTCAGCCCAGACCCCTTCCTAACACACACACTGACTCCACCCCTCCAACACACACTCACACACACACAACACCCCCACTGGAAACGTGTTCATCCTGAATGAGGCAGTAAGAAAGTGACTGTAACATTCTGACATCCCAGAAGCCCACCTCCTCACTGCTGCTGCTCTCCCCTGAGTAGGCCTTGCCTCCTCTCTGAAGCCCTCTGTAGCCACCTGCCCTCTTAAGTGGACCCAAGAGGCCTTCTGGGTAGTCATGGCTGAGAGAAGTTGTCCCTGGTGTTGGCAGTCTCCTGGGTTCTGGAGCCACTCAGCCTAACTTTCACATGACCATGAAGGTCTCAAGTGCCCACAGCACGGAAGCCACACAGATGTGGGTGGAAGCTGATAAGCCTATGACCCTGCTCCCTGAGGCCCGGACTTAGCAACAAGCTCTCTGCTGCTGGAGTTTGGGACAAGTCCATGAACTAACCCAGGGCCCAATGGGTGCTCAATGACAACTGGAGCTCAACCAACTGAGACTTCCTGTCACCTGCCCCGTGCCTGGAGGGGGAGGACCTGGGGGGGCTGGTGGGGACCCAGCGCCCCTCCAGCCAGGAATGAGGAGAGCCCCTACCATGCCCAGCACAGAGCTTCCCAGTCCTGCAGCTTCTGAGGACTCCTTCGTGCCAGGCCCTTGGAGTCCCAGCTGCCTCCAGACACCAGAGGGTGCAAGACAGAGCCTCCCCCCCCACTGCTCCCCATAATTGCTCCCCCACAGGCAGCCCCTCAGAGCAGGAGAAAGACCTCCACAGTGGGGAGCTTCCTCGAGGAATCACCTCATCTAAGGACAAAGATAAAGTGGGCAGGGCTGTTCCCAGGGCTCCTGGCGAAACTTCCCAACTGTATTCCCAGGAGAGTTGCCAGCCTCGACTTCAGGATAGTCTTGTCTCTGAGGTGGTGGGGGAGCCAGCCCGGGGCTGCAAGCCCTGCAAGACCCGCAGGGTCCTCTCTGTTTGTCAAGAGGGACTCCAGCTCCTGGGCAGGTTTATAGTCCACAGAGCAGATTTCTGGAGCTAGAGTTCCAGTCCTGCCATTTACGTGTTCCGTTCCCTGGCCCTGTGTGTCCTGACCTGTACCGTGGGGCTGACCACAGCGCCTCCTTCAGTGCGAGGATGGAACGAGGAGCGCCGTTCAACTGTACAGGGTGGTGGACCCCCTGCCACAGGGCGTACACAGAGCGAAATGCTTTGAACAAGAGCTGAGCAACAGGCGTGGCCTGGTCTGTGGAGTTGATACTCTCGTGGGGAGACACCTGGTAAAGAGGAAAAGGAAAACAGAACCATACTGCAAAGAACTGGGTCCTTCTAGGTTCCCAAACAAACCAACCTCACAGCCTCGAGTTGATTCCAACTCACAGCAGCCCTGTAGGACAGGGGAGAGCTGCCCCTCTGGGTTTCTGAGACTAACTCTTTACAGGAGTAGAAAGCCTCTTCTTTCTTCTGCAGAGGAGCGGGTGGTTTCAAACTGCTGAACTTTCAGATAGCGACCCTGCTAGCCCCATTTAAATGTGGCTACGTATAGGTCGGCAGACATAGAAAAAGAGACAGGTAGATAGGTAGCGGATAGATAGCTGTTCATGGAGTCAGCTCCGATTCACAGTGACCTTACGTTGAACAGACCAAAGCATTGCCCTGTCCTGCTGCATCCTCATTGTGTGTGTCATGGTCAAGTGTACTGTGACAGCCCATATCACCAAGGGGCTCTCCTGTCCCCAATGGCCCTCGCCTTTACCAAACCTAGCAGAGAGAGAAGAGCCTGTTGATTTCTTCTAATGAGTGGGAGAGAAAGAAAAGATCAAAGTGACCATCAGGAGTCTCGAGAGACTCCCAAACTTGCTCTTGAATGTAGAGTAGCTGAAGTGAGTGGAAGCAATGATGAAGTCCAGGATCTGAGCGGACACTTTGCAAGAGCCATTCAAACAGACAGGAGAGCAACAACACCGAGTTGGACTAACAGTCTACTGTTACCCATAAGGTGCTCACGGGCTAATCTTTGGAAGTAGATTGCCAGACTTTTCTTCCGAATCTTCCATAACCTGAAAACTCCACTAGTCCACTCTGGGTGGCTCTGTGCGCATTTGAAAGAGAAGTGGCATAGCTTCCGGCACTACAGCAAGTCACCACAGAACGACAAGTTCACCGACAACCGGTGCCAACTTAGTGGTTGTCAGGTGCCATCGAGTCAGCTCTGATCACAGCAACCCCGTGTACAACCCAGTGAAACTGGGTCTGGTCCCGCCTCCTCCTCACATGTAAAGCGCTACTATAAATGATAACTTAACAAAAAGAAGACCCAAATCCTCACAACTATAAGTAACACCATGATCGATAGAGAAAAGATCAGTTATCGAGGCTTTTCTCTTGCTTGGATCCCCAATCAATGCTCATGGAAGCAGCAGTCCAGAGACCAACCGATGCATTGTGCTAAGTCAGTCTGCTGCACAGGAGCTCTTCGCAATGTTGGGAAGCAAGGGGGTTACTGCGAGGATTAAGGCGCACCTGACCCAAGCCGTGGTATTTTCCGTCTCCTCATATGATGCGAAAGTTGTACACAGAATAAGGAGGACCAAAGAAGAATCTATGGATCTGAATATATGGTGCTGATGAAGACTATTGAACGTACCATCAACTGTCAGAAGAACAAACAGATCTGCCTTGATAGAAGGGCAGCCAGGATGCTCCTTAGAAGCAAGCATGGGGAGACTTGGTCTCACGTACTTTGGACATGCTTTCAGGAGAGACCAGGCTTATAAAGTAGAGGGGCATCAGAAAAGCAGAAAACCCTCAAGGACATGTGTGTCAGTCTGGGTAGACGAGAGAAACAAATCCATAGAAACTCATGTGTGTAAGAAGAGAGAGATTATTATATAAAGGGTAGTTGTACATTAAGAAAGTCTCCCAACCCAGTCCAGTCCAAGTCCCTAAGTCTAATATTAGCCCAGATGTCCAATACCAATCTACGAAGTCTTCTTCAGACTCACGAAACACATGCAATGACACCAAATGCAGGAAAATCACAGACCATCAGGTGGAAAGTCTTGTGGATCCAGTGACAGTAGAAGCATCTGAGTGCTGGCATGGGTCTCCACAGGGCTTCTCTCGCCCCAAGGCTCTGGTTACCATCAGCATAGCTCCATGTGACTAGTCGACAGGAAGTCTTGTGGGGAATCAGTGAGTGTCCCACCTCCAATGAGCTATCATATTTTTCGGACCATAAGATGCCTCTGACTATAAGATACATCCAGTTTTTAGAGCAAGAAAACAAGAAAAAAATATTCCCCCCACTTTGGGGGGGGAATGCATTTTCCCCCCAATGACTTTATTGGGGGTTCTTACAGCTCTTCTAACATTCAAATACATCATTTGTATCAAGCATATTCATACACTTGCTGCCATATTCATTTCCAAATATTTTCTACTTGAGCCCTTGGTATAAGCTCCTCTTTCCCCCCCTTTTTTATAAATCATTTTATTGGTAATAAATTGCATCTTGTGATCCAAAAAATATGGTATTTATTTCTTTAGTGGCTCCAAATGAGGTCATCAAGCTGCCACCTGATTGACAGGCTAGACTACACCCCTTCACTCTTCAGTCTCAAGTTGACAACAGAGCATGTAGCTACCACAGTCCCTGTGAATGAGAACCAACTCACAGCACCTCCAATGACGACAGCGACAACGACACGCGTCTGATTTAAAGCTCTCTGGTGGTGCAGTGGGCTAAGCATCGGGTTGGTAACTGTGAGATCAGAAGTTTGAACCCATCAGCTGCTCAGGGGGCAGAGATGAGTCTGTCTGTTCCCACAGAGTCTTAGTTGCCCTACCAAGCAGGTCTATTCTGTCCTGCGGGCGGCTCAACAATCAACTCAATGACAGCGAGTTTGGGCTTTTTAGTCTTGAGTATTGGGTTATTTCTTTATGGATTGCTATCAGATTAAGTGAAAGTTGCAAACAATATAATCATCCATTATGTACAATACATACAGAAAGCCATTCAATCTCAGTTACCTCTCATAAGAACTCTTCCACAGAGCATAGATTCCCTGTTTCTCAGGGAAGGAAACCAAGACTTAAAGTAGAGGTGACTTTCCTAAGGTCAGACAGCAAGAAAGGGGTGGAATGGAGACTTGAACCCCTGTCCCTGTGCCTCCTGAGGTCCATGAGCCTATCTGTTGGATGCCGTGGTGCTCCTGGACAAGTGTAAAGGTGGGAATGGGTCCAGCCCTTATATCACATCTATCTCAGAAGGAGAGCCAAAAAGAAGAACCAAGGAATTCCAGAGGAGGAATGAGCCTCCCTTCTCTGTGTCAGGGCAGTTGGGGGGCGGGAAGCGAGGGGGACACTCCATGTGTCTTATAGCTTCATGCTTCTCTGAAATTTCTTGGACTTCTCAGCCCCAAAAGGGTGCTCTAGCTGGGGAGGTCATATTTCCACAGAGGATCCCCTAAGTGGTCATTCTCCATCCACACCAGTTCAGCTCTTGTGGCATGAATGTACTGCTTTCCCACTATTTAGTCTCCTCCAAAGATCAGATGCTTCTAGCCTGATAGACTGTGGGCTGGATAGGCCCACCCCCTGCTGTTATATTACAGTAAATTACCTCTCCCTGAAGCCTGTTAACCATCAGTCTGTTCCAGGTAGGCAGAATTCACATCCTATTGTTAATAGCCTCTATGAAGGCCAAAGACCAAGTCAAATCTGTTCTGTGACATCCAAAGTTAGGCTGCCATCATGAGTCTGGGGTCCGCCTTCTTGTCACATGTGGGAACCCAATGCCACCCCTTCCTATTAAGTGTATGCCCCCTAGATTGTCCCTCCCATCACTGTATTATCTATAGTATAACCCTTTCCTGTGACATATGACCTTACCTGGAATTAGGGGACTGGAATTTCCCCTAAAAGACATATAAGCCTTAGAATAAAGGAGCACTCTCTCGGTCACCTCTCCTGCCCCCACTCCTCTCCCTTGCCTCCGTCTCTCCTCTGTTCCCTCTCCCCATGCCCTCTCCTCCTCCTTCCCTCTCTCCCTCCACAGGGACCACCAAGTGGGGCTGAGGTGAGCATGCTACCTTGAAATGTGTCTGACTCCATTATTTCTATCTCTCATATTTTCTAGGACTTCACTATCATCTTCATTTATTATCACTGTACAATTGTGCCTACTGGACCCGTGAGGATATGTTAAGGGCTGGCTCCCCTAACAAGTTCTATCCCAGAGAATTCACTAACCCCTGCCTTGACCCAAGGGGAGGCAGCATGGACTTGAGTGACAGTCATGCCTGGCCCAGTGTGACCTTCGTGAGCCGCTGAACCTCTCTGAGCCTCTGCTGCTTCACCTGCAAGGTCTCGACCTATAGGTGGTGGAAGGGTGAAAGACCCTGTGCAAAAAGTTCCCAGGCCAGTGCCTGGCCCAGAGCAGACCTGGGAGAGGGGGCAGTGCAGAAAGCAAGGAGAAGTGGTTTGGATGGGTGCTACCACATATAAGGGGCAGGGGATTCCTATTATTGTCCCTATGTCCAAAGTACTTGAAAGAAATAGGAATGACATTGAATCCATCCAATTAAGAGCATTTCCTATAAAAATTTAATTCTCCAATAAAATACTAGTGCAAAATGAAATAGGTGAAGCATTTTTAAACTGTAAATTAATGATCTATAGTTATAGCTGTAATAATAATAATAGCTACCAATTACAGAAGGCCGAATCCGGGCCAGGAGGGAACCTCTCAGCATGCCTGTCCCCCACCCCCTGTGTGGGGACCCTCTGCCAGGCTCCACAGGCCAACACATAGGATCCGGCACAGACACGGGGGGACATAGCTATGGGTCCCACACTTGTGCCCTTCTCTCACCAGCACCTAAACTTTCCCACATACCTCGAGAGCAAGATCTACAGGCAAACTAAGTCCCCTCTCATTGAGTTTACCTCTCCACATGCCCAACATAAATAGAATTTAGTCTTATCTCTCCGGGACCAGGGGTCCCTGATGTCCTATTAGGTTACACGCTGGGCTAACTGCAAGGTCAGCAGTTTGAAACTCTGCTGTGGGAGAAAGAGGTGGCTTTTGTCTCCCATAAAGAGTGGCAGTCTCGGAAACCCTCAGGGGCAAATCCCCCCTCTTCTACAGGACAGCTAGCAGTCAGCAGGGATTGGGGGGCCCTGAGTTCTCCAGGCCACTGGGGACTCTCCCCAGAGCTGCTTCTGGCCAGGGAAGCCTCCCAAGCCAGACCCTGCGCAGGCCCTTCCCTGCAGCCTCTTGGGACGCAAAGTCCTGACGTTTTTTCTCCTGCATCTTCAAAAAGTTGAGTCAGGAGTCCAGCCACATGGTCCGTGGCTGCTGAGTCACTGGGCACTCTGGAGGAGCCGGTGAGAGTCAGGGCAGACCTGGCTTCAGGCTGTCGTGACACATGGCACGCGGGCCTTTCTTCCAAGGCGCTCCTAGGGGACCACGACCTCCTCCCTTTGGGAAAGCAGCTAAGGGCTTGAACTATTCCTGCTGCCAGGCACTTGGCCTGGATACCCACCCTCCTCGAGTCTTCCCCAGGATCTCAGGCAATCCTCTGTCACCTTCTCTGGCCACTGTCATCCCCTGTGGACCTCGTGGTTCCACTCCCGGGCCCGAACTTTAAAGTCTGAGGGGTAGCTGAATGCATGCACCCCCAGGGCCAAGCTACAGCTTCAAACTATGACCTCACACTTACTGTGTGGCCTCGGCAGGTGACCCAACCTCTCTGTGCTCGTGCTTCCTCATCTACAAAGAGAAGATGGGGGGAGCTAGCCGGTTAACCTATGGGCGGCTCCACTGCACATTTTACAGGCGCTAACAGCCTCCTCTCTCTCCAGAGGAGCAGATGGTGGGTTTGAACCGCACCCTGCGCTTCGCGCACCGTGCCACCCAGCCTCCGCTAACACACAGGAGACGCTGGGAATTGTACTGTTGGTCAGCAGTCAATCAGAGCAAATTGCATTTTGATTGGATTCCACGAGGTGTTTCTCAAAGATGTCCTTATCTTTCCCTCCCCATGTTTTGAAACAAACAGAATCATTTTCCAGCCAGTGACCCGGTGGTGGGTACACGCTTCCTCAGGGACCCCATTCTCCCAGGCTGCAACTCACTCCCACATGCCCACATGCCCACACACTCCTGCTGATGTCCATCCATCAGTCCCCGGACCTCTCTCTTGGTCCCAGTTGAGCCCTTCTTCTGAAAAGTGAAGGTGTCCCCACCTGCTCCCCATCCCAGTCCACCACGACCACCTGATTCCGACTCATAGTGACCCTCTCTTCAGAAGTGGTGGGCCTCATATGCCCCCACTATTAGCCACCAGACTCCAAAACCACTGTTGTAGATGGAGTCTGAGGGCCCTGTGGGTTTCTGAGACTGTAATTCTCTCAGTGAGAGAAGCCTCCTCTTTCTCCCACAGAGCGACTGGTGCATTCAAACTGCTAACCTTGTGGTTAGCAGCCCCATGTGTAACCCCCTACACTTCCAGAGATCCAGGGTTCCCATACCCTAAATCTCTCCTCTCTGATTCAATCCCTCTGCAGAAACCACTTGACCCTTGACCCTTCCGAGCCCATTTCTGGTCCTCGGAGCTCCTCTTCCTCCCACAGTGTCCTGTGGGGTGGGCCATTTTCCTTGCCTCCCCAGCTCAGCCAAGGCTCCTAAAGGCAGCCCCGAGTTTTCTCTACAGTCATCCCCTTCTTGCTGCCCCAGGTGCTGACACAAGACCAGGCCTGGGAGAGGCCCACAATATGTCTTTCCGGTCAATGGATGGCGCAATTGAGTCCAGGCTTCAGACCACAGCAAGCTGGCTTCTTGTCCAATTTAAAAAATATTCTTGGGCCTGATTTTCCAGGCTGAGTAAGGTGTGGCACAAAGTGTCAGTGGCTAATTACTACTAACCATTATTAATTGGTCTGCACTAATTATTCTTTGTAGGCAAGGCAAGATTTTACAGATGAGAGGAGGGAGGGAGAGAAAGGGGGAGACACTGCACCCAAGGTCACAGAGTGAGTAGGCGCCAGAATACAGCTGCTGGAGGCGAGGAATCCAGGTCTGCAGTGTGGGTAGAGGGCAGGGGGGGGGGCGAGGGGAGGGGGTTGGGGGTGGCGATGGGGCGGGGAGGCAGGTTGCTTTCCTCCTTTTAGGAGAGGGAAGGGAAGAGAGGGGCTACAGGTAGAGGACTGGGCTGGAGAGTGGCTGGTGGAGGGGGCCAGCTGGGTGGGCAGAGCTAGATCCAGCCTTTCTCCCACCTACCCCCACCTCCACCCCCACCCACTCCTTGAGCTCAATCTCCCGAAACCTCTTAGTGAAAAAAGTATTCCGGAGGTGATAAAAGTGTCACCAAAGATTTGCTCATTTTCTAAGCTGTCATTACAAAAAAAATTTATGGGTGGGGGGGATATAGGCAGTGGAGGAAGGAGAAAGATTTAAAAGCAGTTCCTTAATAAATTAAAGATGTGCACATGCTAGAAGGGGCTTGGAAGGGGAACTTGCCAGAAGGTCACTCCCGCTGCCCATGTCCTCACAAACCCATCAAACACACTCCCATGGCGCCGCCCTACCCCCACCCCCAACCCTGACACAAAGACAAGCCCCACCTCCCGACAGGACACCCGCCTCAGAAAAACCCAAAACCAAATCCAGATGTCATTGATGGAGTCCAACTCATGGAGACCCCACGGATCTCAGAGGAGGGCTGCCCCATAGAATTTTCTTCCCTGGTGTCTTCATGTCAGCAAATTGCCAGGTCTTTTTTCCTTTGCTGCTGGAGGATTCGAACCCCCTCACTATTTAGCTTGGCACCGGGCACACATGGCATCGCCAGGGACCCCTGCAGCAGCAGCAGCATCGTTGCAGTCTGACCATCCAAAGTCCGTGAGACCTCTCTCCCCCACCTCACCCCCCAGCGCACTCCCCTCTCTGAAGTCCAGTGCACTCCCCTCTCTGAAGTGCTTACAAATGGACTTCTCATCTTCAGGGGATCCTCAAAGGAAGCAAGTGGGGGTCTGAGAAAGAAGTAGCCCCACTCCCTTAGCTCTGGGAGGAGTCCCAGGAAAGAGCCCTCTCCCCACCCCCAAGCCAGGTGAGCGGTACACCTGGGCAGCCCAAACTAGGCCCAGGTGGGTTTGATTCAGCCAATGGGAGTCCACCAATGTCTTGGACCACGCCTCCCCCGCAGAGGTTTAAGTTGCCCTGGCGGTGGGGAGGCGGGCTCCTTTGTCTTTGTTCCTTTACCCTGCATGCTGTCTGTGCTTGGTTGGTGGGAGGCAGATGGAGGGAGGAAGTGCCAATGGGGCACCTTCGGTGTCCACTAGGGGCCTGCGCGGGGACCCACATGTGCCCATGGCTGTTGGCTGGGTTCCACAGCCCCTTTCACCATTCTGGCCTTTGCCCTCTCCTCTTGCACCCCTTGCTCATGCACCCCATTGACTGTGCCAGGGTCTCTGGCCTTAGGTCACTCACTACATGTGGGTGAACAGATCCAGGGTTGCCTTTGCTCAGTGATGAGCCCCAGCGCGCTTACAGAGGGTTTGGCACGCTTCCCTAAAATAGCATGTCCTCTTTGAGACTGTAAAACCTGAAACTTCTTCCATCCTTTATTAAGAAACCCATTTGGGTCACAAGTCAGGCTTCCACATGAATTCTTTCTCCTGCGAAGCCAAGAACGGAGATTTCCCACCCAAGAAATCCAACAGTATCCGCTCCTCTTCTTCCCCTCCTTCTCTGGGGCCCACCCTTGTGACCCCTTGATAAATTATAAGTTATCATTTTCCTATATTACACTTTTGACAAGCTCCTCTCACACGAAGCCACAGTCAGAAATGATTTTAGGGCTATTGAGGGGGTCGGAAGAGTCCTGTTCAACTCTGAATGTCAAAACTCCCAGGGTTGCCCCATCTTGAGCTTCTTCCCGAGCCTCTGCTGCTTTCTCCGGAGTTCCTGCCCCTCGGAGGCCTCCACAGAGAAAGTGGATTATCTTGGAAAGAGCACCTGGAACTCAGCCTCCGCACAGGTCTGGGCCGCTT
>PVJH01023422.1:0-34860 GCA_004026705.1 Nesogale talazaci | reverse complement strand
ATGTCCAGAATGTTGATTTTACTTTTTGACACCTTCCAATTTTCCTAGATTCATACTCAGTACATTCCAAGTTATGATTGTTAATTCACATTCACCCCTGTGTGTTCTCATGTTGAGTCATACCCCGAGGCTTTTCTCACCTGGATCGTTCTAATGGACTCTACATTGAGGAGGCAGCTCTTCTTCAGTCCTGTTTTGCATGCCTTTGGGCCTGACGGGATCAGTTTCTGGCTGTATCTCTTGAGAATGTTCTGCTTCTTCTCACGAGGTTTTCAGTATTCGATAATGTTTCCATTCTGTCTTTTTCTATTTTCAGTGGTTAATCCCTCAGACGTGAACAGCCTATTCTTTCTTTGCAATCTGTTCTTAGTGTGGAAGCTCTGCTGACACTTGTTCCCTTTGAGTGATCCTGCTGCCTTGTGAATTATTGGTGACATAAATTCCAGCCTGCATCAGTCAGTACACAGTACGACAAACTGGCAGACAAGTAGTGTCCCTAATCCTTAGCTTTCTATTTTGTATCTCAAATGCTCATCCCTGATCTAGGCACTGCAGGCCTTTCTTCAAGCCCATTGCTCTTTGCCACCACTTCTCCACATAGTGCAACCTCCTAGCTGAACAAATCAGGGAATGTGCTCAACCCCAGCGCCTTAGTGATTGCTTGACACATTGAAGTAGACACAGCATTTTGTGCTTGTATGGCATGCTTCCTTGAGAACCCAGGACAAGGGTCCTAAGATAGAAATGTTCAAGCCAGCTGTGGAACTTGTATGTGAGAAGGACACAATCCAGTAACAAAAAGCTACAGCCCTTTCCTATTCTTCTCTTGACGTTGAGTCATTCTTTATTGAGCACTCCCTTGATTCTTTGAACCTCCAACTTAAAACTGGAAAGCCTGAATGGCTCTACAAAGCACTACCTGGAGCCCTGAAGACTCGAAGGACTGGCAGTGTGTTAGCTGTCTCAAAGAAGTGAGTTGCACTGAGTCATTTGTATTGCTTTTTAGAGTAATCAAACCATTTATTTCTTGTTCTATATAGCTATAGATCTACTTAATATATAATTTTTTTTCTTTTAATCATTTTATTGGGGGGGGTCGTACATTGCTTTTCACAATACATAGTTACATATACTGTGCCAAGCACTTGTACATGCCTGCTGCTGTTATCATTCTCCAAATATTCACTTTTCCATTCAGGCTCTTGATATCAACTTCTCATCCTTTCCCCGCCATCCTTGTTCCCCCCTAACCCCACCCCCCCAATTTTTTTAGCCAGAGGTCTGACTAGGTTAATTTGGACAGTGTCTACTTTTTTTTTTTTAATGTTTCTTTGCGGGTGGAGCTATTTCTGCTGACATCTTGGTGATGTCACCTGTACAAAGAGATTTGCGGTATAAACACTTTTTCTAAAGCAGTTGTGTCATTTTACCTGCTTACAATATATTAGAGGAGCCAGGGTGGTGCGATTGAGTCACGCTAACCTCAAGATTGGGGATTCAAACCCATCAAGTACTCCTTGAGAGGAAGATGAAGCTGTCTGATCCAGTAAAGATTTATAAAGCCTTGGGAGCCCGATGTAAGGTCTCTGTGAGTTGGAGCTAATTTTTTGGCATTGGGTTTGATTTGGGGGTTTACATTGTTTCATACAATGTATGAAAGTTCTGGTTATTCCCTATCTTAACCAGTATCTGCTGGTACCAGTCTTTTTGATTGTAGGCATTCTGAGAGCTATATGGTGGAATTGAACTTGATTTACCTTTCCCGGGACTAGTAAAATGTTGACCCCTGTTTCATGTGCTTATGGGCCATTTGTAGGTCTTTTGCAAAGTAGCCGAATAGATTTTACTCAATTTTGATTAAGTGGTTTACTTTTTAGTACTTTAATTATAGGAATTATTAATACCCTGCATATCATTCCTTCATCAGCAAATGACCTTGTGTCAGGCAGGGTTCTCTTAGAGAAATAAAAATCAGGACACTAGTAATTCTTTTTATATATTTATATATAGAGAAAGGTATATAAGATAAGAAAGAAACAGTTAATTATCTATAAAGCAGTACAAATTGCTCAGTGCAACTCACTTGCATGAGACAGCTAGAAGACTGGCAGTCCTTCAAGTCTTGAGGGCTGCTGAGTAGTCCTCTGTAGAGCAATCCAGGCTATCTGATTGCAGGCAGCAAACGGCAGAGCAGGTCGCCAACAGTCAGCCAGATGACAGAGTCCAACAGTCTCCAGCTCACGAGATGTATATCCCAGGAGCATGGTGAAGTAGGGCAACATTAGTAGTCCACGATTAGGTGTCCCAAGGGTAGTGTTGCTTGGAGGTCGAGGCACAGGACGAACAAGGCAGCTCTCTGGTCCGAAGATCCGGAAGCAAGAGAGAGGGCGGGACTCGCTGAGCCCTTCCTATTTTTGCCCTTCAATTCATCCCGTGTGTTCATTGGCTGTGCCGTCACAACAGAGCCACCAATCTTCTGTGGCCATGTTGGCATAACAAACCTACCCATCACAGACCTGCAACTGTTTCTTTCCAGAAAAAAAAGGAGTTTGTGGGATAAAGTATTTTTTTGTTTTAATCCATAACCTCAAATGCTTAAGTTTAAGGATTAGGCATAAGATCTCAGTTCTGGCAACAAAGCCCACATGGAAGAAGTACACCAGCCTGTGTGACCACGAGGTGTCAAAGGCATTAGGTATCAGCCATCAAAGAATTAAAAATCATATCATTATAAATCAGATTGGGGAAGTACAGATTGGGGACCCAAAGCCCATCCACAGGTGAAGCAACATCCCCTTAAAGAAGGATCACGGGGCTGAGACCCAGTGGCGTAGTGATTATGCGTGGGACTGCGGCCCACTGGGGTGGAGGTTCAATTCCAGCTCCACAGGAGCAAGGACTGGGCCTCCTACTCCCACCACCAGAGGGCAGTGATGCCTCAAAAAACAAACAAACAAAAAACAAAGCAAAAGAAGGATCACAGGAAGGAGACAAGCCAGTCAGAGTACAGTGTAGCAACAATGAAATATGTAACTTTCCTCTAGTTCTAGAATGCTTCCCCCCTCCTGCCCCCACTATCATGATCCCAATTCTATCTTACAAATCTGGCTAGACTAGAGGCTCTACACTGGTACAGAAAGGAAGGGAAACACGAGGAATCCAAGACAGATGATCCTTTCAGGACCAGTGGTGAGAGTGGTGATACCGGGAGGGTGGAGTGAAGGTGGGGTAGAAAGGGGGAACTGATTACAAGGATCTACATATAACACCCTCCCTGGGGTACGACAACAGGAAAGTGAGTGAAGGGAGACATCAGACAGTGTGCTACATGACAAAATAATAGTAATTTATAAATTATCAAGGGTTCGTGAGGGAGAGGGAAGTGAGGTGGAAGGGGAAATAAGAGGAGCTAATACCAGGGGCTTAAGTGGAAAGAAAATGTTTTGAGATTGATTATGGCAGCAAATGTACAAATGTATGCATATATGGATTGTGATAAGAGCTGTATGAGACTCCAATAAAATTATTAAAAAATATCAGTTCTGATCCACTGCTTAGATATTAATGCTAAATATTTCCCCACCCCCCCAGTATTTAAATCTCTTCAGGCTGTGGACCATAATATCTTAGTGCCAGTAATTACCGAGTGAATGCTTTTCTCTTGGGTTGAAATCCAGGCTCGTCTTTGTTACTGGAGGAACAGAAGTGAGGCCTTTGTCTTTGGTCACAGTCTCAAAATAGACCGATGATATCGGCCTCAGTCAATATTGATTTACTGTGGTTTGTTTGCTGTTCAATGATCGTGATTCAGGAATGAAAGACAAGAGCCCTCCAGCCAAACAGGGGGACCTCCTTCAGAGGTGACCTCTTCCTTCTTTGACCCTCTCTTGAGGCATTTGGAAGCACAGCTTCAGTAGGCTGCATTGGTGTTTATGATTTCTCCATGGGCCTGTCGTCTTTATTGGACTAGAACATTGTCCTTGGTGCTGCTGTCCCAGAAAGACTTTGAAAAGAAAAACTTCTTTTCTCAAACTGACCATGAGTGTTCCTCAAGCAGAAGCCAACCACAAAAACAAGAACCAAACTCATGGCTATTGGGTTAATTCTGACTCATGGTGACCCGTGAAGACGGGGGTGGAACTGGCCCTGCGGGTTTTCTAAAGTGTGACTCTTTATGGGCAGTAGAAAACCTCATCTTTTCCCTGCCTAGCAGCTGGAAATTGTTCTCCAACACATAACCGTTATGTTTCCGGGGCTCCTGACAGAAGCCCTACACAGTGTCAAATGGATTCAAAGGGTGAAAAAGACAAAAGGAAGATTAGTGAGATGTAAGGCCACAGTTTCCTAATTTGGTAAGCGAGGTATTCATTTGGAACTTGACCGTGATCCAAAATGCCTGGAAGTCACAACAGTCTGAATTGGAGATCTACATTTATTCTTTTTAGTAGAGAGTTGACAGTTGTCATTTCAGAATTTTTACACTCCCAGGTGATACTTCTTAAAAAAATGTATGTTGGCTTTCCTTGAAACTATTTAAGAAAAAAGAACCCAAACAAACAACTATTTAAGAATCAGTGGCAAACTATATCGTAACATCTACTTTAAAAGAAACTCAGTGATGTGCACAACCCGAACCTCACATTCTGGAATACGAAGCTGAGGTAGGTCCTATAATCTAGTGTCTGTCACAGTATAAGATCGACGACATCCAGAGACATGGGTTGTAAAGCACCGAGTGCATCTGTGGCCTGGTGATAAGAGCTGTCCTTGAAGAAAGGAGACGGGATATTTTTGAAACCACTAGAGGACGATCTAATGCAACTCACAGCCCATATTGAACATAGCGGAAGTTGCAAAAGCCTGGAGAAGAGAAGGAAGGAAAGGTGCTACCATGTGGAATGACTGGAGGGGGAAGGTTCTAGACTTTTCATCCGCTGTCCCACATTCAAGGGACAAGAGCGCACACTGTTTTTCACAGCACCCATTTTTAAGGCTGATGATGGCGGGTGGTGCTAAAATCAGAACACATTTTGGCTCATTGCCAGCCTTTAGCATGTCTGCTGAATGCCTCTAAAGACATGCTCTCTGTTGCTCCTTTTATGTGGATTTTAAGAGCACAGAATGCAATTTGCTTTCATCACAATGTACTTTGCTTTATTTTTTAAGTTTTTTAAAAAGTTTTATTGATGTATCACTCACCTACTATACAATTTGACGGTATGACTATATTAAAAAGTGTTGTACAATCATCACCACAATCAATTCAATTTTCATCATACATAATGTACATTGGTTGATGTAGTGTTACAGATTTAATTGTGTCCCCCTTAAAGGGATTTTGAACTCCTAATACCCAGTCCTTTTAAGTGTGACCTAGTTTGAAAACAGAGGCTTCAAAGAGATTATCATTTAGGTGAACAAGATTTTCATACTGGAGTAGGGTGGGTTCTAATCCTCTAGGACTGATGGCTGTATAAAATAGGATACGATTCAGACACAGAGTAAAGGTGCCTGCCAGATAATGAAGCCAGGGATCCAGAATGATACAGCTGCAAGCTAGCCCCTTCTTCCCCTCCCCCCCCCCCCCCCCCCCCCCCCCCCCCCCCGCCCCGATCTCTAAGCATCACTGAAAAGTAGGATGAGGGATGGAACAGACTCTGCCTGGTGACGGGTCAGAGGAAATCACCATGGTGGGCACTCATTTCTGTCCAGCCTCCAGGACTGTGGGGATAATACTTTTCTGTTGTTTTATTTTTATTTATTTATTTATTTATTGGGGTGGAGGCATCACTACTCTGGTGGGAGTAGGAAGCCCAACCTTGCTCCTGGAGAGCTGCTGCTGGATTTGAACCGCCAACCCT
Organism: Nesogale talazaci; assembly: GCA_004026705.1. Lineage (NCBI taxonomy): Eukaryota > Metazoa > Chordata > Mammalia > Afrosoricida > Tenrecidae > Nesogale > Nesogale talazaci. The sequence continues at coordinate 28,999 of PVJH01023422.1, read as the reverse complement.
GTGGGCTGCAGTCCCGAACACAACCACTATGCCACCGGGGCTCAGCCCCTTTCTGCTGTTTTAAGCTACCTGGTTTGTGTTGTCTTGTTATGTGCACCTTAAGAAGTGAACACACACAGTGTTACGAATTCTGAGTAGTTCATAAACAGGTCTTCAATCTTATTTGTTCTTTTGATTAATAATTGCTTAACTACCACTCACACTTTTGTTTCCCTCACAATGGGATGTGAGCATCATAGGAGAATTTTCATACTTTTTTTTGGATTTATCTTTATATTAAAAGTGAATCACACCGTTTAAGTAGATTATTACATTTAGTTGAGCCTTCAAGTAATTGCATTTCTTGAAGTCATTAAAATGACCTAGCTTTGTATCTCCGATGTTTAGTGCAACAAAGGGTTGGCACATAGCAGGCACTCTCTAAATGCTGCATTAAACCTCATTTAGAAAATTACTTTACGCAGTAGACACAGTCTCCTGGGCAGGGCAAATGGCCGCATCCTTTCTTCTTCACAGACCAGATCGAACATTTTATGTTCAGAGTCTTTTGCCGAGGAGAAGAATCTGAGAAGTTTCATAAGTGGTTGTAGTCTCAGTCACATAACTCACTGCCTTGCCTTAGAGTTGATGGACAACTTACCCAAATATTATCAACCTACAGGCTGAGTTATTCTGACTATTGTTATATATGATGGACTTCAAAAAATTTTCTCGATGATTTTATTGGGGGCTCTTACAGCTCTTATAACATTCAATACATCATTTGTATCAAGCATATTTGTACACATGTTGCCAAATTCATTTCCAAATATTTTCCACTTGAGCCCTTGGTAGAAGCTCCTCTTTCCCTTCCCTTTTTAAAAAAATGAATCATTTTTTTAATTGAATCCCATCACAATCCATACATACATCAATTGTATGCAGGCCACATTTGCACACTTGTTGCCATCAATACTCTCAAAACATCCTCCCTCCACTTAGGCCCCCAGCTCCCCATATTTCTCCTCTCTTTCCTCCTCCCCCATGAACCCTTAATAATTTACAATTTGTTATTACTTTTTCATATCGTACACTGTTCAATGTGTCCCTTCACTCACTTCCCTGTTGTTTGTGTCCCAGAGAGGAGGTTATATGTAGATCCCTGAAATTGGTTCTCCCTTTCTACTCCACCATCCCTCCACTCCCACCACTAGTCCTGAGGGAACATCTATCCTAAATTCCCAATGTTTCTGACTCCAATATCCATCCCCTGGTCTAGCTGGATTTGTCTGGTAGAATTGGGATCATGATGGTGGGTGGGAGAAAGCATTTGGGAACTAGAGGAAAGTTGCATATTTCATTGTTACTACACTGTACCCTAACTGACTCATCTCCTCCCTACAGCCCCTCTGTAAGAAGATGTCGGTTTACCTATTGATGGGCTTTGGGTCCCCAATCTGTCCTCCCCCTCATTTATAACGATATAATTGTTAGTTCTTTGATGCCTGATACCGGATCTCTTCACCGCCTCGTGGTCACATGGGGGACTTCAAAAATTTTGTGAAGAAATGGAAATTTTTTTTCCCCACACAATTTTGAAGCCCTCTTGTTTAACTGTGCTGAATGTCGTCTGATGCAGTCTGGGAAGATGAGCCCCCTGGACTGGAAGGCATTATCTCAGTAACCTCTGCAATGCATTCTAGCATATCAGTGATCATGAAGATGGTCCAGGGCAGTGCTGGGCAAGGTGTTGTTCTGGGGTCCATGACGTTGCCAAGCACATAGGTTCATGTGCGCAGTGCAAAAATGTTACAAGTTGACTGAGCTGGCCCAATGGCAGTGGATAGCCACCGCAGAGGCTTAGCAGTGGTTCCAGTGTGTGATCTTAAAGGACCCAACCCATCAGCGCGACCCGAGGATTTGCTAGAACTGCAAGTCATTGGCTTGGCCTCACATTTAGTGAATCAGAAACACTGAGAGTGGGATCTTCCGTCTGTGGTCTAACATGCCCCTCCAGATGATTCAGATGCACATTCATATTTGAGAACCACGGGGAGAGCAGAGGTCCTGGGGGTGCGGTGTGGTAATCATTGGGCTGTTAATGGCAAGACTGGCAGTTCAAACCCAGCGGCCGCTCTGAGGGAGCAAGATGAGGCTGTCTGCTCCTGCAAAGATGTGTGATCTCGGAAACTTGAAGGGGCAGCTCTGCTTTACTCTATAGACCACTCTGAAGCAAAACCGGTTTGGGGACAGTGGGTTTGGCTTTTTTTGGGGGGGAGGGCTGAGGGGTACTGGAAGATTATGAGATATCCTACGGTTACCTGTTAAATCGATCACGTATCAGTTACTGATTCTGACGACTCTGTAGCTTTGTCGTGAGCCAGTATTGGCTTGACGGTAGTGAATTGCAAGGAATTGATTCTAAGAGCAGATAATGCTTGCCCGGAGAAGAGTTCTTTACAGATACCAAGAGGCTCTGGAAACTATGAAGTGGCGAAGGGATGAAAAATAAGAGTCATGATAAAGAGAAAACACATTTAGAATGAGCTCATTGGTTGAAAGTGGAGTAGTACAAGCAGGAATTGATGGAATAGCAATAGAAACATTTTAATAAGCTGATGAAGCACTTGAAGCACTCAGTAGTCTATGCCAAGAAATTTGGAAGACAGCTACCTGGCCAACCGACTAGAGGAGACCCATAATTGTACCCATTTCAGAGAAAGAAGAACCAACAGTGTGGCGGTCATGTGCTTATGTTAATTTCATGATTGAGATAGGGGTGGAGTCTAGCCTGTTAATCTGGAGATAGCCATTGAGTAGCCAATGAGGCCTCTGTGTGGGCATGGCTTTCTCCTGAGACTTCTGGGAAATCTCGCAATATTTCCCTTGTGGAGATGAGAAGCTATCTCCCTAGTTGTTGGGAGTTAGTTTCAGAAACAAGGAATTACGGACAAGACAAAATGGCAGTGTCCGAGCTGCTGCAGGAGCCGGAGGAGAAGCCACATGGCCTTGCCCTGATGGAACCAGACCCCTGAAGCTGGAGAGGCCTTGAAGGGACCCATGTCAGCGATGAGTTGCTTCTGCCACCACTGAATGCTGTTGATAGACCCTGAGCCCTGGAAGTGAGGAGCCACGGGGAGACCCCTGCCAGCATCAGGACTCTGCACCCACTGGCCTGTGACTTCGTGAGTCGGAAGGAGATTTTATAGACCGATATCGGGCATATGGGCAAATATCGGTCTTATGACTTTGAACTGGACTGGCTAGGATGCTTTCTCATTGTTCCATTCCTCTTGTATATAGACCTTTTTCTTATATCCCTATGCGAGTCTATAAATTTGTTTCTCTAGTCTATCCGGACTAACACAAACAGAATGTGGAAATTGTGAAACATTATCATCAATATAGCATGCAAGGAACATTTTATTGAAGATAATTCAGAAATGAATGCAATAGCACCATGTTGGGCCCTGTTGACTATGACATTCACATACGTGTAAGAAAGAAGTAATTATCAAAATAACATTCCAGCCCTTTCCAACTCAAGTCTGTATGTCTGATGCTAGTCCCTCGTCCCTCCGCAGACTCTTGCAGCCTCATGCACTGATGCAGCATGCAGGAAGGTCACAAGCTGGTAGTTGCAAAGTCGTGTGGATCTGACGTCAGTGGAAAACAGGCCAGGACACCTGCCATTCTCTGCATCAGCGAGCAGGAAAGTCAAGGCAGCGAAAGATGGGAGTTCCCGGGGACCTCCTTATGAGAAGACCAGGCCCACACAGAGGACAGGTTGAATGCCGCTTCTAAACTATTTTTTTTTCCGCTGCAAAAGGAAGCTTTATTGTTTCCATTTGTTCCTTGGTTTTTTTGGGGGCCTCTCCAGGGTGGTGGAGTGGCCAGCTGGGGGCAGGTGCAGGTAGTGGGGCACGAGTAGGTTCGGGCAGAGGGCACAGGCAGAGGGGGAGGCAGAGGGCTCCTCACAGGTGGGCGGGCACCGGAAGCTTCCTGTCTTGTTTGAGGGTGCACCTCGCTAAGAGATAGATCCTCGCTCCACCCGGCCCTCGGCCTGGCGACCCTGCAGAGGTGGGTCAGGGGTCGCCCCTCTCCTGGAGGAGTGTCACCTCCTGGTTCAAGAGGTGGCCCTCTGGGAAGTCACAGAGATGGGGTGTGAGAGCACCCCATGGCATGCAGGTCCAGGAGAGCCTGGTTCGGGATCTTCTCTGGGCCCAGGGCAGAGTCCATGGGGTCCAGGTTTCTACCCCACTCATCTTGGGGTGGCTTCTGCGCATTCCTGGGAGAGGACGCGGCCTCTGCGCTGGGTCTGTAGCTTTAGGAGCTCCTTCGCCAGCTCTCAGGAGAAGTGTCCCTCGCCCTCCAATGTCACTTCATCGCTGTGTAAAAAGAAGGCCAATGAGAGGTGAGGTGTTGGAAGCCCGCTGGTGCAGGTTGACCAGACGGTGGACGCCGACCTCAGCTTTGGTGGGATAATTCTGAAGGTTCTGAGATCTCCTGGCTAGTCAGTTTGGAGGTACCCACTCCTCAAATAAAACAGTGTTAGCTGGTCCCCATCAGAGGGAATGGTCCAGAAGATGGTCCCGAAGGTGACACCGGACAAGGAAACTGGAGAGTGCTGGAAGATTGGAGGAAGGGAATCTCCGGATCTGTTCTGTTCAAACACTGTGGAAACAAGGCACACATCCACGGGACCACAAGGTGTGCTTCCACTTCTACACTTTTATCTACGTTCAAATTGACCTGAAATTAAGAAACGACCACAACTACATAGTCGTGGAGCTGCCAGAAACTCAGGCTAGATTCAGAGGGCCATATGCTATGTCAGATATCATTGGTGTTGCCAAATGGATCTTGGCTGAAGGCAGAGAACACCAGAAAGATCGACATTGTCAAGGATTTCATTCTACTTGGACCCCCAATCCAAGCTCATGGGAGAAGCGGTCAAGCACTCAAACAAGCTACTCTGGGGGGCACACCTGCTGCCCACCTGTGAGCAAGCTACCATGCCACGTGGAGGACTCTGGTGCATCATGCCTTGAGCCATGATGGTTTCAAACACCCGTATGCTGGTGGAAGCTGAGCAGTGACTCTGGAAGACCCAAGAAGGCTCTACACATTTGGATTGTGTTGCTGTTGAAGAATATTGAACGTGCTAGGGACTGGCAGCAGAACAAACAGATGTGTTTGAAAGAAGTACATCCAGAATGCTCCCTAGAATTGAGGACTGAGAGACTTGGTCTCCTATCATTTGGACACGTTGTCAGGAGAGAGCAGTTTCAGGAAAAGGACATCATGCTGGGTAAAGTGCAGGGGCAGGGACACAGGGGACGATCCCCGCGGAGCTGGGCCGACAATGAGGTGCTCACACAGCAGTGGTGGAGACCCTGCAGGAGCAGGCCGCGCTTGGTGCTGTGTATGAGTCCCCGCGAGTGGCACGTCGTTGTACATTGTTGGGACTCGCTAGGAGTCAGAACTGACCCAACAGCAGCCAGCAGGAATGACAACGATAGAATTTCTTGAAGTGTGCTCTAATTGCTGATTTTCTCTTGTTGCTGTAGAAGCCCAAAGCTTTTTTGCTTTCATCCATTTTAGAAACCTCGCTCTCACCCTGCGTGTTGGAAGCCACATCTGGATTGAAAATGCACGGACTGCAAACCCACAGAGAATGATTTGCTTCCCTTCAGAGCCTCCCAGCACACACTGGTCCCGCAGTGTTGAGATCATTTGGCTCCAATGGGGGCAGATTCGGCTGCTGATGTCAAGTCTAAGTCCGTAAGGTTTATCTTCTTCCCTCTTCCAACAATTTGGCAATTTGCCCTACAGCAGTATATTTCAAGGATCACTGGCGCTACTCCTCCCCCACCTTCTATAAATTTCCTAAAGGATTAAGTATGAGGTATGATATGATGAGGAATCTAAAACAAGCACACCAGAATGTATATTTCAAGAAACATACTATCTCTTTGGGATGTTTACATTTTGCGAGATGGAGGTGGGATGGGTGTTCATGCACACAAGTGATATTGGAAATCCTGAGGACATTTTCAAAACTAGAAGTGATTGAGTGGGAGGACGAAGTCGTCATCATCTGTGCTTTCTTCTGTGAGACAATTCACAGATGTTTCCATAAACACATATGAAATGCTCTGAAAACTTTAGTTCTTTCTAGAGAGGGACAGACAGCCTCATCTTTCTTAGGCAAAGTGGTTGGTGGGCTTGAACCGCCAACCTTGTGAACAGCAGCACAACGCTTAACCCCAGTACACCATTAGGACAGTGGGAGGGACAGAAAGATCAAATCCAGGAGCTGGTATGAGAATTGTTGAGTTGGCTTTGACTGGTAGCAGCTCATGTAAACAGCACAAGGAAACACTGCCCGGTCCAGGGACCCTGCAATAAAGCATCGCAGAATGGAGCGGGACAGCCAGCATGTGAAGGAACATTCCCATGTGCTTCCTACCTATTTTGGTATCCAAGAATGACAAAAGTCCATTGAGAAGTGTCACACTTTAGACCTGAATGAGGTAGAAGGCCAGAGCTAAGGAGGATGCCAGACTAATGCAGGCATCTCATGCATCTGTCGAACTATTGTACTTAGGAACAATATCAGATGGGCTTAAAATGTCTAAAAATCTAACAATCCACTAGCCTTCTTGATAGTACTTATTACCAGATTCCTCACTCTGAAGACGCAGGCTAGCTGCTTGCTTAATTTCATCTTATCCCACAGTGCCACCTACCTGTGGGACCCCATAGGAACACCCAAGACCTCATTCAGGCTATCTGTGCAATGATAAAAGTGTAAATTCTAGAATCATAGAATACCATAGGTGGTGGGACTTAAAGGCCAGCAAGTCAATTTTATATTCAAATTATGAGTAATTTTTGACCCTTGTTGGATTAGCAGTTGTCTTACATCTGCTTGAACAGCTTCAGTGAATGGAAACGCATCGTCACAAAACAACTCTTTTTTTAAAAAAAAATTATTTTATTGGGGGCTCATACAACTCTTATCACAATCCATCCATCCATTCATTGTGTCAAGCACATTTGTACATTTGTTGCCATCCTCATTCCCACAATATTTCCTTTCTACTCGAGCTCTCGGTACCAGCTCCTCATCTGGTCCCCTCCCACCCCACCCCGCAACTCATTCTATTAATATTATTAATTAATATTATTAATATTCTATTAATATTATCTGTGGCAGTTATGTACTCATGTGTCAATTTCATGACTGGGAATGTAGGAGTGGAGATAGCTAGCCTGGAGATAGCGAACGAGACCTCTATGTGGGCATGGTTTTCTCTGAGATTTCTGGGAAGTCTCATGATATTTCCCTCGTGGAGATGAGAGACCATTACCTCACTAGTTTGGAGATGGTGGGCTGACAAGACAAGATGGCCGCATGTGAGGAACTGGAGGAGCCAGAGGAGAAGCTATACAGGCTTACCCTGATGGAACCAGACCTCTAAAGTCGGAAAAGTGACAGAGAGACCCCTGTCAGCGCTGAGATGCTTCTACCTCCAACGGATACTGCTGATGGACCCTGAGCCCTGGAATGAGGAGCAATGGGGAGACCCCTGCCAGTGCTGGGGACTTCCATCACCACTGGATACACAAGACTCTACACCCACTGGCCTGTGATTGTCCTGGTGTTATTGTACATGCTTCGTGATTCAGAAGGAGACTTTATAGATTGGTATCAGACATATGGGCTAATATTGGACTTATGACCTTGGACTGGACTGGGTTGGGATGCTTTCTCAATGTTCCATTCCTTTTGTATATAAGCCTTTCCCTTATATCCATATGTGTGTTTATGAATTTGTTTCTCTAGTCTACCCGGACGAATACATTATCACACACTCTAAAAATGCATTGCCTACCCCACCATGTTTAACAAGAGTGTTAGAGATTTTAGACCATGGATATTTCATTTATGTGAATGGAGATTTGAAACGAATTAATTTCACCACTACGTTCTACTGAGAATGTCACATTGTTTTCACACTTTCACTGTGTGTTAGAGCTTAAGTTTGGGGCCTCACTTTGCAGAAGGGTATGGATAACAGTGGAAGCCCAACCAACATTCATTTGCAGAACCCCTTGTGGATTAAGCCTCCATTGAATTCCTCATGGCCTTTACCGGGGGAAGTGAATAGTCTTGCCCTCAGGCAGCATGTATTGGAAAGAGCATTTCCTCCATCCACATTCACTCCCAGTCAGCCCAGGGAGGGGCAGTCCTTGACCGAGCTCACTGGAGTAGGGTCCATCGCCTTGAGACAACTTTGGAGAACCCCGCACCAATTTTTTAAACTTTCTGTCTAATATCATGTCTGTGTCCCAATCAGGGATCTGCTCCCACTTAAATTTTTTTTATTTTTTATTTTTTTGGGGGTGGGCATCACTGCCCTCTGGTGGGCGTGGGAGGCCCAGCCTTGTTCCAGGAGAGCTGCTGCTGGATCTGAACCGCCAAGCCAGTGGGCCACAGTCCCACGCTCAACCACTAGGCCACCGGGGCTCAGCCCTCTGCTCCCACTTTTGTAGTCCTACCTGCAATGGCAATGTATGGATCTGCCACCAACAAATGTCTGTGACCGTTTCCTTTGCCCTCCGTGTCTTTTTGTAAGTCCCCAGATCACTTCAACCCCCAGCTGTCATTCTGACGTTGCGCTCTCTCATTTGGATGCTCAATCTTTGTCTTTGTCAGGTTTCAGGCTTATTAGATAGTCTCTTTAAATGATATCTGAGACTTGGGGTCTTTTTTTAGTACCGCCAAACAGCTCCACGTTCCACTCCTCCTTTCTGGGGTGCCTTGGGGGATGCGTCTCATAACCCTGGGCCTTTCCAGTGCTGTATTCTCACTGGGGTCTCTATTTGTGGGCACTCTGGTGATGGTTTTGACTCTGCCCAGATCAGTTTCCGCCTGCTTTTCTTTTCATCCTTCAGACGGTATCTCACGTCTCCTGTCCTCTTTTGCTCTGTTTTCATTCTCTTTGTCCTTCTCTTTGATAGAGCTGCTCCACCATCTTTTTTTGGCAGGTTTTCGAGAGAAGAAATAAAAGCAAGCAAGACGATCTATTTCCTTTCATCGGAAGCCTCGTCACATTTTCTGACTCTGTTCTTACGTATTGAAAATGTAAGTGCAGGGCCTTACTTTCATTTCCATTAAACTTTTTATTGCTAAACATGCCTTATTGTTATGGACTCTGGATATTCACCCCCTTCTCAGCCATCAAAGAAGATGATAAGCCAGTCAGCTGTGCTCAGCTTTTTCACTCACTGAGCAGGACGAGGCCAAGCGGAGTCTCATGGGCGCTAGAGACTCTGAACTGACACTGACTCGTGATTGGCATCTGTTTATGATCCTTGCCGGTGGTGTGGTTATGGCTTATGCTGCTAATTGGAAGGTCGGCGGTTTGAAATCACCAGCTGTTCCCGAGAGAAAGATGAGGCTTTCTACTGATGGACCGTCAGTCTTAGAGACTCACAGGCGCAGTTCCACTCTGCCTACGGGGTCACTTTGAGCCGGCATGGACTGGATGGAGGTGCATTTGGTTTGCTTTGGAGGATCTGGGCCATATCCCTCCATCTTCACAAGGTGAGAGTCTCCGTCAAACGTTGACGCTGAATGTTGACAGCATTCTCTGATTTGCCAGTCAGGTTGAGTTTGGATAAAAAGTAATGTGATATTAATTCATGAGATTATGATTTACCCTTTCCAAATCTCTTGCAGGCCTTTGCATTCCTCTCCTTCTCTCTGGGTTAAGAGTAATAGATAACTTGTGGTAGTCACCTAATCTGGTGTCAATTTGAGGATTAGCATGTAGGGGTGAAGTCTAGCCTGTCAATCTGGAGATAGCCAGTGAGACCTCTCTGTGGGCATGGCCTTCTCCTGAGAATTCTGGGAAATGTGGTGATTCCATCCTGGAGACAGGAGACACTGTCTCAGTTCACTTCCTTGGAGATTTTGTATAGTCTACACTCACTGCCTGAGAGACTCGACTGACAAGTCTTACTTCATGTGAGACGTCCTTGAGAAGAAGCCACATGGACCTATCCTGATGTGGCTGGAAACCTGGACCTACAGAAGTCATGTGGGAACTCCTGCCAGCGCTGAGATGCTTACAACACCACTGGATCCAAAGATTTTCTACCCACTGGCTTGTGATCGTCTTGCCTTTGGTGTCATTGCATGTGTTTGTGAGTGTGAAAAGGACTTCGTAGATAGTTGTTGGACATATGGGCTAATATTGGACTTATGAACTTGATCTGAACTGGGCTGGCATGTTTTCTTAATGTTCTATTACTCCTTATATAAAACTCTGTCTTATATACATATGCATGCTTATGAATATCTTTTTCTAGTCTACTTGGACTAGCACAGTGGTCATCCCTCTGAGACCAGCCATGCCCATTTCTGTTGTTGTTTCTAGGATCCTTCTGAGATAGCAAATGGCAGCTCATTTTATTTATTTATTTTAAATGTAATTTTGTTGGAGGCTCTTCATATATCAATTGAATCAAGCATATGTGTACATAGGTTTCTGTTGTTACTTTCTAAACATTTAATTTCTATTTGAGTTCCTGGCATCAGTTCCCCTTTTCCCCCTTTCTGCCCCTCTTCAACCCTCAAGACCCCTTGATAAATTATAAATTATTATTATTTTCACATATTACACTGATCACTGTCTCCTTTCACCTTTGGTTTCTGTCGTTCCTTCCCCTAGGAGTATGTGTGTGTGGTTATCCATCAGTCATTGTGATTGACTCCCCCTTCCTCTCCTCCCCACCTTATTCCCCTAACCCTCCTGGTATTGCTTCTCCCATTTCTCCTGAGCTTTTTTATTTTGTGGGGCAGGGGGCAAAATGGAATCTGATACATTTTATTTTCTTCTTTATATTTTACATATTTTCAAAATTGTAATCAGAAAAAAATGATAATTATACAGAATACAATAAGAATAGAAGAGTTATAAACTAAAATCTACCTTTAAATCATTATCCATAATGTTTGATATCACTGAAAGATTTAATCCAAAGAGATTACCATTTAGGTCTGACTAAAGCTGGGAGAAAGTGTAGGCTTTGTCGTCCTATCACCTTACAAACGTAAAGGGGCAACTTTGCTCTGCCTTTTTTAAAAAAAATCATTTTATTGGGGAGTCATACAACTCTTATCACAATCCATCCATCCATCCATCCACTGTACACCAAATGCATTTGTACATTTGTTGCCATCATCATTCTCAAAGCTGTTGTTTTCTCCTAAGCTTTATCTATTCCTGTGTACATGCTCAGGTCTAGCCTGAATTGAAAGGCAGGACTGGGGTCATGCTAATGGGGGGTGAGGAAGCCTCACAGAATTAGAGGAACATTTTTTGTTTCATTGGTGCTATACTGTGTCCTGGTTGACTCATCCCTTTCTTGTTCCTTTCTTTGAGGGGATGCCCTCTTGTGTACAGATGGATTTGAGGGTCTCTGCTCCAACCCCCCTCATTGTTAACAACATGGGTTTTTTATTTGTTTGTTTGGGGTCTTCTGATGCTGTTGACACCTCATGATCACACAGGCTGGTGTGCTTCCTCCATGTGGGCTGTTGCTTCTCTGCTAGATGGCCAGTCATTTAACTTCAAGCCAGACTGTGATAGAGGACAATATGGGAGAGAATCCAGTCTGAATCCCCCACAGTGGGGCAAACTAAGAAGGGAACATAACAGATCATCAGCAGGTGCAAAACCAAGCCACAAAGTCCCCTCCTAGTCTGAAAACAGGCTAGGAGGGGCAGTTAGCCCTGGAATCCCCCAGGATCAGTAGACATATGGTCATAAAGGTCAGTGGACAGACCTGGAACTATGTATGCTAGTTATTTATTTTTCCCCCTTTTATTCAATCTTTTGTTTTCTCTCCATTGTTATTGGTTTGCCTACCTATATAAGATAGGCCTGGGAAACAAGCCTGAGGAGAAAGCGATGGGAGGAACTTGGGGAGAGGAAGAAGCAGGCAAAGGGAGTGGTGAGTAAACAATGCCATAGACAGGGGAACAACTAGGGAATTAAAAGTAACAAGAGGGAGGATGTGGAGATCCTGGGTGTTGGAGCAACAGCAATCTAGCTGATAGGAATAATTAAGAGGCAGAAGAAGGGTGAGCATGATGGTGGGAGAGGAGGAAAGTAAAAGGAAACAGAGGAAAGATCTAGGAATCAAAACTATGGATAGAGGTATAAACATAGGTGAGCAGATATGCAAATATATTAATTCATAAAAATAGAGGTAGTGGCCTATGAGCATATATTTGTATGGTAAACCATTGAGGAAGTGGACAGACTTTGGGCCTCTGCTCAAGCCCTCCCTCAATGCAACAACACTGTTCTAACAACATGGGATTCTGTGATGCTCATTTTCCCTGCACGATCCTGGAAGACAAAATGGGTGTCCAAGCAAATGTGGTGAAGAAAGCTGATGGTGCCTGGCTATCAAAAGATAGAGTGTCTGGAGTCTTAAAGGCAGCTCATTTTAGCACCAGGTTCTTTTGGTGGCGGTCAGGCATGTGTTTTGTGGGTGGCAGAAGGTTGGCGTTGCGCTCAACTGCTCTCTTACGTCCTGTCTACCAGTTTGGATCTTCAGCTCTGTGGCAGGAATGCTGACTCTGCCACTTTCTGTCCAGTAATCCTTTGCAAAGAGGAAAGGGGGAAGCTAGGGGATAAAGCCTCCTATGAATTGTGTATCTGCCCCCTTCATCAGCCTTTTGCTTTCTTTGTTTTAATTGTTGTTGTTAGCTGTCATAGAGCTGGCGCTGACTCACAGAACCCCCATGTATTACTCTTCACTTGGGCCATTCACCATCTCTGGTTTGCTCCAGCATCCCTGGTTGTGTAGTGGTTACACTCAAGGGCAGCAGTTAGAAACCGTCAGCCACTCTGTGGGACAGAGGTGTGGCTTTCTATTCCTGTAAAGAGTCATAGACTCAGAATCGCACGGGGACCATTTTACCCCGTCCAGTAGGGCTGCTATGAGTTGACATCGACTTGACAGCAGTGAGTTTGGTTTGCTCCAGGCCGCTTGTCGCAGCTCTGGTGTACGTTGAGTGCGTTCCAGCTTGCGGGCTCACCTGCCAGCATTACACTGGACAGTAGCCTGTTAGAGCCATAGAGTTTTCACTGGCTAAGTTTAAGGAATAGATTGCCAGCCTTTCTTCCTGGCCTGTCTCAGTTTGGAAGGTTTCCACCGAAATCTACCCCCCATGAATGACGCTGGTGGCATTGAAATACCGGTGGCATAGTGGCGAGCATGATAGAAATACCCAAGCAACCTCCGTGTGACAGACTGACAGGTGGCTGTTGTTTTTAATTATCTTGCGTAAAGAAAGTTCTTCAAGTCACTTTGACACTTAACAGTTTATTGTAGAGCACTTGGGTCTACAAAGAAGCTCTTTGATTTATAAGGGATTATGAACTACTCAACATTTATGACCTTTATTAAGTGCCTTTTTTTTTTATTGGGTTGGGATTTTGTGGACTCTTTTTTTTAATTTTATTGGGGGCTCTTACAGCTACTACAGCATTCAGTACATCATTTGTATCAAGCACATTTGCACACATATTTCCACATACATTTCCCAATATTTTCCACTTGAGCCCTTGATACAAGCTCCTCTTTAAAACAAACAAACAAACAAAAAACCTCCCCTTTCCCCTCCGCGCTGTGGACTCTTTTTTGTATGGCTTAGAATGAAGGTGTCGACTTGGCAACTCAGGCTTCAAATGCACATTCAAGGAGGAAGAAAATACTCATAGCTCTTTATAGCTTCGTTAAGTTGTCTACATGGGATAGAATGATAAATTACTCGACCGGGCAGTGATTTTGCATTTCTCGTTCTGCCCTGCAGATCCCGTTCTCCTGCCTGGATTATGCGAAGGCACCTAGGTTCCGTGGCGTCCAGTGGGAGATAGGAGGGAGGGGGCGGGGCCCCATAATGTCAGAGCACTATTTCCCTGCTTCCCTTCCTGGAGGTGACCTCTTATCTGCTGTGCCTCTCCATTCAACACCATAGGTTACCTAGGGCTTTTGTTACTAAGTCTGTCCTTAAGTGGTATTTGCACGTAAGTTGGAGCAGGTAGGCATGATTCATGCTTAACACCAGTCAGTCTGATATTTATGATATTTATGAAGTCAGTCAGTATATGAAGGTGTTTCAAAAGTTTGTGAAAAAATTCTATTATCTTTCAATTCCATTTTCCCGCAAATGTTTGGAAGCCGTTAGTGTAGTCTGTAGTGCACTTTTCCTTCCAAACCAGGAGGGGGAGCTAGTCCTTTAGTGTACTCTTTATGCATAAAAAACGGAGAGAAATACTTCCAGATACAAGAAACCATTTATAATAATACAAAAAGAGGAATAATTATGTCTTAATGTGCATCATAAAATAGCTCCCTTTTGTATTATAAGGCATTGTATACCCCTCAAAATTTTAATATAATGGGCTAGAGGAGCATGGATTCATAACTGCTGCTTCCATGTACATCAGAGTTTGGAACCAGGGCTGCCTATATTTCTTTGAAGTCCTGGCAACTTCTCATTTGTCTCTTCCTTTGAAGACAGTGGCAGGTTCACCGTAAAAATCTCTTATGGGTTCTTTATCGTTCCACCCTTTTGTAAATAAGGCATATTCAAATTGACCAATTTTGAGTGTTTTATCTGTTTTTATTTTTCCCTTGGGTGGGGAGGAATTTAACTGAGAACGATACATAAACTTTAAAACTCCAAGGGGGAGTTTTACTGTAATATACGATGAGATATTACGGGTCACTCTAGGAGTTGATTCTTGTCAAAGAAAGAAAATATTTCATGCAACTTTTTAGATCAGAAAAATTAGGTAAGCATTTTTCTCTGTAAAATATCCGTATACCTGAATGCTCTACTATAGGAAGGATTACTGATGTTTTGGTTTTCAAATAGTTGCATTGAAAAGTTTGCTTAGGCATAGCAAACAAATGAGTAGTTGAGAATATATGAAGGACTCTTACAAATCAGTGAAATATAGCAGAAGAATGGTAAAGGACATGAACAGACAAATCACAGACGAGAAATGCATATGCTCAGCTTAACTGATAATCTGGAAAATGAAAATTTAAAAAGATGGCATTTTATACCATTAGCCGAAGAACAACAGCAAAATGTCTTGTGGGGAGTAGATATGGGTGTGAATTGGCACAACAACATGAAACGACAATTTAGTAATATTTTATTAAGTTGAAAGTAAGCACACTGTAGGATGCAGTATTTCCTACTTCTAGATGGGCATTGGTGTAGAAAAACGTTTTGCATATGTATACCAGGAGACAGGTTTAATGTTGTTTAGCTAATTTGTGCAATTAAAAATAAGGTAATTGTCCATTAACAGAGGAATGTATGAAATATCATGGTATATTCAGATGATAGATAGTAAATGCTTAAACTATATGAACTAGAGCCATATATATCAAGAAATGAGGTAAGAAATGAGGTGTGTGTATATATATTGGATGTTATAATTTAATTTAATGACTTGTAAAAAACCATACAGACAATAAAATTTGTTGTGATGGTTACACGTGATAGGTAGGTTTGTTGTGATAACATGGCCAATGAACACATGTGAGATCAATTGAAGGGTGGAGATACAAATGTCTGGGCGAGCCCCGCCATTGTCTCTTGCTCTCGAATCTTAGGACCAGCTGGTGCCTTGCTTGTCCTGTGCCTCGATCTTCAAGCTACATGCTCCTGGAGTATACATCTCTTGAGCTGGTGACTGCCAGGCTCTGTGCTCCAACTGACTGTTGGTGACCTGCCTTGCTGTTTGCTGCTTGTGGCGGCATAGCCTGAATTGCTCAACCGGGAACTACCTGGTGGCCCTCAGTACTCAAATGACTGCCAGTCTATAAGCTGTCTCACACAAGTGAGTGGCACCGAGCCATTTGTACTGCTCTGTAGATTAGTTAACTTTATTTCTTATGTTAGATATCTTTCTATTTATATAAGTATATAGATAGAATTATTAGTGTCCAGGTTTTGTTTCTCTAGAGAACCGTGTGTAACGCATCACATAAATAAATAGCTTAAAGGCTCAGCCTGCTTTATGATAGTGTTTTTTTCTAGGACTGGGACTGGACAAGGAACCCAGGGGATACCTTGCCGGGGGCTTCTTCTCTTCACTCTTGGGTCCTAGACCTTCTGAACGTCCTCCCATAAGCACATCTGCTCCTCTGTAGCACAGCCTCTGTGCCTCAGTATCCTTCTCCTCACTCGGCAGCTTAAGGAGTGGGTGCATAGCAAGTTCTTGTTAGATATATTCAATATTAGAAGCAGGGACAATTAGGTAAAACTTCTGGTGAGTTATGGAAGCCTCCTATATTTAGCAAACATTTGCCTCCCACCTTTGAGAGAGCAAGTGTAACTCCTTATTTTTTTATTTTTAAAAATCATTTTATTGAGGGCTGGAACAGTTCTTATCACAATCCATACATACATCTATTGTGTCGAGCATATTTGCATATATGTTGCCATCATCACTTTCAAGGCATTTTCTTTCAACTTGAACCCTTGGTATTAGCTCCTCATTTTACCCCCTCCCTCTCCCCTCCTCCCTCCTTCATGAACCCTTGATAATTTATAAATTATTATTATTTTTTCTTTATATATTTATATAGATAGAAGGCTACGTAAAATGGGAAATAAACAGTTAACTAATCTATAAAGCAGTACAAAATGGCTCAATGTAACTCGGGTGAGACAGCTAGTAAACTGGCAGTCCTTGGAGTCTTGAGAGCAATTTAGGCTATCCGATCACAAGTAGCAAACAGCTATGCAGGTCACCAGCAGTCAGCCAGATGACAGAGTCCAACAGTCCCCAGCTCAAGAGATGCTTATTCCAGGAGTGAAGGAGGCCTTGAAGGAACCTCAACTCACAGCAACAGTCCACCGATTAGGTGTCCCATGGGTAGTGTCGCTTGGAGATCGAGGCACAGGATGAACAAGGCAGCCGGCTGGTCCGAAGATCCAAGAGCCAGAGAGCCAGGGCAAGGCTCCCTGAGCCATTTCTGTCTCCGCCCTTCAATTGATCTTACAGGTGTTCATTGGCCATGTCGTCACAACAGACCTAGCTATCTCCTTTGGCCTTGTTGGCACAACAAGCTTACCTATGGCTCCCTCCCCTAACTATAAAATTATCACTATTATTTTCATGTCTTACACTGATGGATGCCTCCCTTCACCCACTTTTCTGTTGTCTGCCTCCCTGGGAGGGGGTTTTACGTAGATCCTTGGGATCAGTTTCTCCCCCATCTTCCCCCTACCATCCTATAACTCTTGAATTCACATAGAAAATTTCACTCTCTTCTTCCCCCCTGCCAATCCTCCTTTTGTTTCTGTAAATTTTGGGGAATATACCTTTGCCATGCATTCTACAATAAAATATTTTAGATTTAACTCACTGCCTTGGTTCTAAGAACTGAGAGAGCAAAAATCATTTATTCAGGAGCAAAATGCTCTTTACAGCCAAGGACATGCAGATTGTGTGTGTGTGTGTGTGTGTGTGTGTGTGTGTGATCATGTTAACGTATCAGAGAAGTCATACTCCAGTCCCTGGAAATGAATAGGAGAAGAAAGAGCTTCCACCCACTGAGATAGTGCTGAGCACGCTGGTCCTTATCCTATCTCATCCTGCACGATCTCATCATTCAGTTGATACTTTTTTGGAAATAGACTTTATAACATTTGTTACCTTACGACTCAGCATTTACAATGTTTCCTGTCAGTTTGCCTCTAAACTTAAACAACAGCTGTCTCTGGGTTTGAGTTTTCAGAACGAGGAGGATAATGTGATGCTCCTCCCTCTCCTCATTATTCTGTCATCTCCACGAAGTTCCTGGAACAATACAAGTATTGACTCTTAGCAGAGACGGAAAGGCAGGCTGGGGCAGGGGTCTTCATGAATGGTCACTCTGACTGGGGTCCCTCCTTATCTTTGTCCCACCAGCCCTTTGAGTCTACTGTTTGGTTCTAGTAATGCACACCTCTTTATATATTGCATTTCTTTGCTTCTTGCTGATAGGGTGGGTTGTGGACCACCCTATCAAGAAATTTTACCTGATTGACAGCTACAAGGTCAGCCCCAGTCAAAGGACGTCTTTGAACGAAGGCAGCTTGTGATTTTGCCTGTTTCCTGATTGGGCTGGATTTTCAAGTGTTTATAGTATATCTTGGAAGCAAAATTGGCATGATTTGCATCAGGACTGTGTCATCTCACCAGACGTATTCAATCTGGATGCAGAGCAAATCATCAGAGAAGCCGTATGATATGAAGAAGAATGTGGTATAGGATTGAAGGAAGGCTGATTAACAGCTTGCTGTATGCAGATGATGCAACCGTGCTTGCTGAAAGCAAGGACTTGAAGCCCTTGTTGATGAAGATCAAGGATGTCAGCCTTCAGCATCAACTACAACTCAGTGTCAAGAAGACCAGAGTTTTCACAACTGGACCAGTAGGTATCATAGTAAAAAGGTTAAAGTTGTCAAAGATTTTCTCTTGCTTGGATCCACAATCAATGCTTATGGAAACAGCAGTCCGGAGATCAACTGCGTTGAGTTGAGTAAATTTGCATCACAAGACAGCTTTAAAATGTTGAAAAGAGAGGATATTCCTTTGAGGACCAAGGTGTGCCTGACCCAAGCTCTAGTCTTCCCCAGTGGCTCATAAGCATGTGACAGTTGAACATTGAATAAGGAAGACCAAAGATTGATACATTTGAATTGAGGTGCTGGAGAAGAATATTGAAGTACCATGGACTGCTAAAAGGACAAACTTTTCTGTACTGGAAGAAGTCAGGCCTTAGAGGCAACATTGGTAAGACTTGTTATGAAGAGAGACCAGTCCTTAGAAAAGGACACCGTGCTTGGTAAAGTAGGGATAACCCCCCAACAAGACACCGCGGTTGCAATCATGGACTCAGAGCACAATTAATTGTGAGGATTGCGTGGGACTGGGCAGTGCGCCTGTGTCTTGTCCTGTTGTGCATAGGTCCTTATGAGTTGCCTTCACGGCCCCTAACAACAGTATAATATAGCTTATTTTCTTTTTTGACTCGAGGCCCACTTTCCTGAGCTAAGTAAAAAGAGACCCTTATTTGTTCGCCAAGCTCATTATGCTGAGGTCTGGTAAACAATCTTGTGTATAAACAGAATAATGCACTTTAGCGTTGAAAGGATTACTTAACTCCACTTTTTGATGCTGGAGCTCAAAAAAGAGGTCCAGAGACTTTAGAAAACTTCCCAGTTCCAGTAATATTATTTTATCTTACAAAGCGTGAAAGTTCCCTTACAGCTCTTTAAAAAAAAAGAGGTAAGTGATGGTCAGAGAGAGGAGGCAACTGGCCCCATGCAGCAAAGCAAGGCCGGCAACACTCAGGGCTCCTGATTGCCAACATGTGCTCTTTCCTTTAAAAAAAATCACTTTATTGGAGGCTCATACATTAGTGTGTGCCCTTTCATGTACACTACACAGCCTCTCGACAGGAGAGACCAAGATCCACCAAACTCACTTCCCGAAGAGTTGATTCTGACTCATCATGACCCTACAGGACAGGGGAGAACTTGTCCCTTTGAATTGCCAAGACTGCTACTCTGTATAGGGGGTGAGAGCCCTGGTTTTCTCTTGCTGGGTGGCTGGTGCTTTTGAACTGCTGACCCTGCAATTAGCAGCCCAAAGCAGACTCGCTACCCCACCAAGGCTGTTTATGTGGGCACTGAGGCCTGCAAAATCATCAATCCCAGCTAACATCACAGGTCTTACCAAAAAGAAGCAGTTTCGGCTGTTAAATTGGGGATGGGTTAGATTTTGGCCTATGAATGATATTATAAATATCTGGATGATTCTTAATAGAAAAAGGCTCCCTATACCTGCCCTTAGGGGTTTAGACTGTGCTGTCCTGGAGAACTAGTATTCGTTCTTGTGAGTGGTGTGTGTGTGTGTGTGTGTGTGTGTGTGTGTGTGTGTGTGTGTTGTGTGTGAGAGAGAGAGAGAACTGTTTCCTGCCAGAGTCAAGAGGCACATCTACTCTGTTCTCTGTCAGGGGAGAAATATTCAAGAAAGTAGATCTTTCTTCTCCAGTTCTGCTGGGTGGGTTTGAAATCCCAACCCCAAGATTAGTTAAAAAACAAAATAAAACGATTACAACAAATCCGTACTCACTGCCATCTACTCAATCCCAACTCTTATAGGACAGGGTAGTATTGAATCTGTGGCTTTCTAAGACTGTTAACTCTGTACAGGAATAGAAAGCCCCATCGTCCTCCCATGTTGCTGCTCTTGGTTTCAAACTGCTGATCTTGCAGCAGCATCCTAACATGTAACGACTGCATCATCGAGAGTCTAGTGAGTAGTGGAGGTTCTAGTCAGCAGTAGCTTAGTAGTAGAGTACAAACTGGCCACTCAGTGACTTTCAATGCCGGCAGGTCTTTGTATTCCCCGTCCCCGCCACCCCCCGCCACGCTCCCCCCGCCCCACACACCGCTGCCCTCTTTCCTATGTTCTCAGAGTGATAAATGTGTTTTGCCCTTTATCTAGCACTAGGTGGTGTTAGCTGTGGGCACTGAGAGCAGACAAATAGACAGTGGAGCCTTTGTAATTTGTCAAATGTGATTGTAAATTGCCTTGAAAGTAAAGCTTTCTTTCAAACAGATAGCAAAGGTATGACACTCTCGAGGTTGCAGAAAGACTCCCCAGCAACTGACTAGGTACTGTAAGGCAGTAATTGTATGTAATTAAGTAAAAACTAGATTTTTAAGTTCTGAGAGAGGAAATAGCATCAACCTTCTCATGTGTCTATAATCAATTGGTGGCAAGATTTGTGTTAAACTCACCCTTATGCTTAGGGATGTTGGTTCAATTTACTGGGCTTGATGGCCAAGATTCTGGCATTAAAAAGGCAACAAGTTGACATTTGTGCTACCCTTGGTTTCCTGGGGATGAAACAGCTTGTATGTGCCAGAATCGCACATCATTTTTGAACTTGGGCAGATGCTTTTGTTTTTTTATTTTCCTTTTTCTTATGAAAAATTCTACATGGAAACAAATTGCAGGATAGAAAATTATCTTGGGTTCATCATTAAGCTTCAATAAGCATCCATATTTTCTTTTGCAGTATTTCTTTCCTTTAATCATCCTTTTCTCCCTCCTACTCAGCTCTCTCTTCCTCTTTTTCTCTTCTCCCATTTCCTCTCTGGAATTTGAAAACAAACCCAGAGATGTCATTTCATCCTTATGAACTTAAGTGTACCACTTAAAAACAAAGACAGTTCCTTATGAAGTATAATGCTTTTAACATACTAAACATGATTAACAATTATTTCTAAATGTCACCTAATCCATGTTCAAAATTTTGCAAATAAGTTAAAAATACCTTTTAATAATTGAGTAGTTTGAATCAAGATCCAAGCATTGGCTTTTTAAAAAAAATCATTTTATTGGGGGCTTGTACAACTCTTTTATCACAATCCAGATATTCATCCGTGGTGTTAAGCACATTTGTACATTTGTTGCCCTTATTATTCTCAAAACATTTGTTTTCAACTTAAGCTCCTGGTATCAGCTCCTCATTTTTTTCTCCTCTCTTCCCCATCCTTCCTCCTGCCTCCTGATAATTTATAAATCATTTTTCCATGCCTTACACTGATCAATGTCTTCCTTCACCCACTTTTCTGTTGACTATTCCCCAGGGAGGGGGTTATTTGTAGATTCTTCTAGTTAGTTCCCCCTTTTTCTCCTTCCTCCCAGTATCATCCCTCTGACCACTGGTCCCGAAGGGATCATCTATCCTGGATTCCCCATGTTTCCAGTTCCTATCTGTGGCAGTCATGTGCTTATGTTAATTTTGTGATTGAAATATAGGGGTGGAGTCTAGCCTGTTAATCTGGAGATAGTCATTGAGTAGCCAATGAGGCCTCAGTGTGGGCATGACTTTCTCCTGAGACTTCTGGAAAATCTTGTGCTATTTCCCTCGTGAAGATGAGAAGCTATCTTTCCCAGTGGTTGGGAGTTAGTTTCAGAGACGATGAATCATGGACAAGACAAGATGGCAGCATCCGAGAAGCTGAAGGAGTCAGAGCAGAAGCCACACAGCTTTGCCCTGGTGGAGCCAGACCTCTGAATCTGGGGCAGCCACATGGAGACCTCTGCCAGCGAAGATGAGTTGCTTCTGCTGTTGATGGACCCTGAGCCCTGGAAGTGTGGAGCCATGTGGAGACCCCCTGAGCCCTGGAATCGAGGAGCCATGTGGAGACCCCTGTCAGCACTGGGATTCTGCACCCACTGACCTGTGACTTTGTGAGTCAGAAGGAGACTTCATAGATTGATTTCAGGCATATGGGTTAATATCGGACTTACGACTTTGAACTGGACTGGGCTCAATGTCCTGTTCCTCTTGTATATAAACCTTTTCCTTATATCTATATGCATGTCTATGAACTTTGTTCCTCTAGTCTACCTGGACTAACACACTGTCTGTACCAATGCACATATTCTAGTCTAGCCTGATATGTAAGGTAGAATTGGGATCATGATAGTGGGAGGGAGGAAGCATTTAAGAAATAGAGGAAAGTCATATGTCTCATTGTTGCTACACTGCACCCTGACTGCTCATCTTCGCCTGGTGATCATTTTGTAAGGGGATGTCCCATTACCTACAGATGGACTTTGGGTCTCTACTCTGCACTCCCCTTCACAATGATATGAATTTTTGTTCTTTGATGCCTGATACCTGATCCTATCTACATCCCATGATCACATAGACTGGTGTGCTTCTTCCATATGGGCTTTGTTGTTTCTGAGCTACATGGCCACTTGTTTACCTTCAAGCCTTTAAGACCCCAGATGCTATATCTTTTGATAGCCAGGCACCACGGCACCATCAGCTTTCTTCTCGACATTTGTTTATGCACCTGTCTTGTCTTCAGCGATTGTGTCAGGAAGGTGAGCATCATGTAATGCCAGTTTAATAGAACAAAATTTTCTTACACTGAGGGAGTAGAGTGAAGACCCAATGTCCATCTGCTAACTTAATACTAAACTATAAATATATGCACATAGATTTATTTCCCCATCATCACATATAAATATATTTACATATGTACATGCTTGTATTTTGACTTCTATAAATGTTCTTTGCCTCCTAGTTCTTTCCTCTATTTCCTTTTATTTTCCTGTTGTCCCACTATCATGCTTAACCTTCATTTGGGTTTTAGTAATTCCTCAAGCATTGGCTTTTATAGCAACTACTTCTTTATTTAAAATGTTTTCACCAGAGTAAAATTTTCTATCTATATGGTTTAGGTCAGTTTTGCCTGCCTTCAGTTTTGCCAGTCCCCCCACCCCTACCCCTTTCCCTCTTAGCTTTGTTCTTCAGTGGTAAATATGAAGGAGTTTCAAAAAGTTCTTGGAAAGTGGAATAAAAAAGACAATAGGATTTTAGGAAAGCATTGACCATTTTGCCAGTTTTTACATGCACTGTATCGTGATATAATTATGTTCATTGAATTGTTTAACCATTACCTGTATCCATTTCTGAATTTTCCCATTACCCCTAAGAGAAGCTTAGTGTTCCCTAAGCACTGAGCTCCTGTTCCTCCTCCCTCTCACCCATGCCTAGCAACCTCTAAGAAACTTTGCTCTCAATACATTTGCTTGTTCTAGTTACTCCACAGCAGTGTGTTAATATAGTGCTTGTCCATTTATGACTTATTTTGGACATTGTGCTTTCAGCAATCATTCATATTGTCATTTCATAGGACCTGGCAGGAAACAGATCCTTATGATCTCTGCCAGCCTCCGCTTCTCCCTCAGAACCCCTAAACTTCTGCAGGTATCCCATAGAAATGTCTATGGACAGGAAAAGAAGCAATCAGATGCTGGTGTTTGTGTATCTGTGTGTCTCTGAGGGATAATGGACATGAAGCCAGGTATCGTAGATCCCAGCAGGAGTCTGGCCTTCGTGCATCTCATACAATGTTATTCCTACAGCGACACTTTATTCTTTTGGTTTGGAGCAATACGTATCCAGTCTTCAGTGTAAAGTACCTGGGATTATTTTTGCTTTTAGCCAAACATAAAAGATGAAAAGTCGACTCTCTTGTTCTGGAGGCCAGTGGGAATACTTGTGGGTTGAGGAGTGAGACTGGTGCTTTGCGCGTGACCGCTCTCATGATCAGAATGGTCCTCGGACCCGAGGGTGGCAAGTTTCACCACATACCTGGGGACATGTTATCAGGAGAAACCAATCGGTGGAGGAGGGCATCAGATTTGGTAGAGGGAAGAGCTAAAGAGGAAGACCCTTGACAAGATGGACTGACAGGTTGGATGCAGCCATCGCCTCAAGGATAAGAACAATTGTGAGTACGTAGAAGGACCAGGCAGGGTTTTGTTCTGGTGTCCATGGGGTTGCTGTCAGTCAGAACCGACTCGGTGGCATTTAACAATAGCCACAAGAATAATAACTAATTGGTAGATGCACTTGAGCCGTTGTGTAGCTTGAACACTGCACAAGTGTCCTGTCTAAGGTGCGCATGGGGCTTATACGTGATTTGTGGAACCACTTATGTGCCTGGCTGCAGAGGGCACCTTTATAGTCTTATTTTTCTCAAAGGGCTGTTTGTTCCCTAGTGGATTTGAGGGGTTGTTTTGGCATTGAAGCTTTTTTTTTTTTTTTAAAGTCTCACTCGCATGAAACTCTAAATAGTGATCTTTGGCTAAGTTTTCTTTTTGCCCCAGCTCCTGATCAAATGATAACTGAAGTGCACTGCCATGTCTTCACAGATGTCCGATGCTTACAAAACAGATTACTTTAATTTGCACACTATTTTTGTGGGTCACGGCATGCCTTTAAAAGAAGGAAATATTTTCATAATGACAGCGCATGTTAAGGAACGATTCCACCCCGAAAAATTCTTTGAGGTTTTTATTCTGTGCAGTTTTGGGGACACACTTTGATGTCTCCTTTATTCACAATGCACTCTTAAGAAACCAGGATTTAATAAATCGGAACTCTTGGGAATTTAAAATGAATGTGCACTCTCCACCACTTCTGTTGCCAAGGGAGCTCACATCTGCCCTGGCAAACCTTCCCAGGGAGCGATGTCAGCAGAGATAAATGAATGAGAATCCATGTGGCTCGGTAATAATAGTGCAATTTGGAACCGGCTCAGGGGTGACATCATCCTTTTGCTGTGGTATCTGCCAGCTGAAGCAGCACAGCTCCACCCGAGGTAGAAAGTGAATTACAGGGAGAGTCCACTGGCCAGGTGGGGTGAAACATGAAAAATGGAAAGTCATATTGAAAAAGAAGCTGGCTTTGAATATACCCACGCCATATTTTTGTCTCCTGCTGGGTCTTGAATTAATGACCACATCCTCATCCTGCCATCCTGTTGGATTGTGTGAGAAAAGACGCAAAGTGAGGTTCAAGATGCCTGCGCTGCTATCTGTAGCTATGTGTACCACCAGGGCACAAATAGGGAGATTGGAAATGATTTCCAGTCTCTAAAGGACGCATTTACATGCTGGCAGATAAAAACGGCATTGTCAGTTAAAACCGCTTGCTGGCTTCCCACATGCCTCACTGGTAACATTTGCAGGAGGGTTTGCAGGTTTTATTTGGAGAATGACACCATCCTTCATATGCACGGATGGCTCCGGACAACAGTTTGGTTTCTGGAGGGAGGTGGGGAGAGATAGATGACTGCATTTTAGTGAGTGGGTCCACAGAAACTTAAATTTTTTTTTTTTTGGCATCACTGCTCTCCGGTGGTGGGAGTAGGAGGCCCAGCCCCACTGCTGGAATTGAACCTCCGTCCCAGGGGGCCGCAGTCCCGAGCACAACCACTACGCCATTGGTGAAACTTAATTTTTAAAAAAATGTTTCTGTTATTGGTTTTTAAGTAACAGCTTGATCGAGATCGTGCTCACCTGCCACGCTACTGCTTCGGTTTGCTTGTTATTTTAGAGGTCACCAGAAACTCCTAAGATCCCTCTGCCTTCTACTCTCCACAGCCATCAGGTAAACGCCTGCCCAGACTCGCTTGTGGCTGCGGTGAATAAGTATTGCAGACAGATTGTTGTTGTTGTCGTTATATGTCATCAAGTCAGCTCCCGCTCACAGCGACCCTACTTCCAACCAAAAGAAACACTGCCCAGGCCCGCACTCTCCTCACAATTCTTCTCATGTTCGAGCCCACGGTTGCCACCACCGTGTCCATCTATCTCGTGGAGGGCCGCCTTCTTTGGTGCTGCCCCTCTCCTGGACCGAGCATGATGCCCTTCTCCAGGGACCGGTCTCTCCCGACAACAGGTCCAAAGCAGGCGAGGCAAAGTCTTGCCACCCTCCTGGACTCCAAGGAACCCCCTAGTCTTACTTCTTCCCGACAGATGAGCTTGGCAACTCAACTTTGGCTGTCAGATCAAGGATTTGTGCGAGGGGAGAGGCATGAAGGGAAAAGAAAGTATTCCAAAAGGGAAATGAGCAGTGGGCGAGCACAGTGAAAAACACAGTCTTCCGCGGTTTGAATGGAGGCCAGAGAGCTTTCCTGTGGCTCCCCGTGGGGCGGGGCACTCTTGGAGCCGCCGTTCCAAGACTCAGAAACAAGTAGGAGCCACGACTTCCGCTAATCAGTACTCTCAAGAGTTCATATGCCACCACCAACACATTTGAAATGCAACTTCATTTCCAAAGCGTGTTCACCTAGCTTACAGGTAAAAGGATGTTTTCACAAATACCAGGTTAAAAGCAAGGTTTTATTTGCAGAAGCTATTTTCATGGCCTCGGGGACAAATGGTTCATCGAAACAGAACTTCGCTGATCTGATTTCAAAGAATTCCATTATACGAAAAATTCTGCAGAGCAGATGGGAACAGAAGTCCCTGAACACAGAGCAGGCATATCTGGTAATGAAAATGTTCTTTGGTATAATACCCTGCTTTGAAAGTATTAGTATGCAAAGGACTGAGGCAGGAAGCCGGGAAGAGGAAATAGAAGTAAGTAGGTATACTACTTAATATTTGAGTGAGGTCGATACTTTCCAAAGTACTCAGAACTCACCAAAGCCCAGTAGCAAGTATTATCCTATCTTACGGATGAAAACCG
Organism: Nesogale talazaci; assembly: GCA_004026705.1. NCBI lineage: Eukaryota > Metazoa > Chordata > Mammalia > Afrosoricida > Tenrecidae > Nesogale > Nesogale talazaci. The sequence goes on along the minus strand of PVJH01023422.1, from coordinate 1,840 downwards.
AGCTTCTAAGAAAGATGTGCTGCAGCTGACAGAAAGTCCAACTGAAATTGACATTAAGTAACAAAGGCTATCCTTCTCTCTTCTTTGCCCTTGGCTGCAGAGTGGAGAAGTCCAGGGTGTCTTGAAATACATGTTCCATGGATATCATCAAGGCCCAGTTTGTTTTTTTTTATATCATTTATTGGGGGCTCATACAACTCTTGTCATAACCCATACGTACGTCAAGCACATTTGTACATCTGTTGCCCTCATCATTCTCAAAACATTTGCTTTCTATTTAAGCTCTGAGGGCATCGGCTCCTCATTTTTTTCCCTTCCCTTCCCTTCCCTCCCCACTCCCCCCTCCCTCACGAATCCTTGACAATTTATAAATTATAATTATTTTGCCATGTCTTACACTGTCTGATATCTCCCTTCACCCACTCCCTGTCTATTCCCCAGGGAGGAAGTTATATGTAGATCCTTAAAATCAGTTCCCCCTTTCTACCCCAGCTTCCCTCCACCCTCTCACTATGGCCACTCTCACCATGGTCCTGAAGGGATCATTTGTCCTGGATTCCCTATGTTTCCATTTCCTATATTCAAGGCCCAGTGTTTCTTGACTTTCTACATGACTTTTTCTTCTAGGAGTCCCTGCATAACATAAATGGCTAAGCACTTGACTACTAGCCGGAAGGTTGGCAGTTCAAACACACCCAGAAGTGCCCGAGACAATAGACCGGGTGAGCCTTAAACCCTGTATGGCGTCACCATGAGTTAATTAACTCAATGGCTAACAGCCTCAACAACATACCCACCTGTTCATCTCAATATGTCATTGCTGTGTATCATCTCCTTAATGAAAACTTTTTTTCTCTTTTCTTTTTAGCTATAACTGGGTTATAATACCTTATTTCTACTTTTTCTTTTGTAGTTTTAATTATACCTGGGTCTGGACAAGGTTCAGAGCCCGGGAGGTGTAGCGGTTGTGCGTTGAGCGCCATCCGAATGCTCCCACGTTCAAAGCCACCACCCGCTCTGCGGGCCTTCTTCTCTTGTCACAGGTGTGGAAAGTCCCGGGGGCCATTCTCCCTGCCCTGTGGGCTCACTGGGAGTTGGTATCGACCAAATGCAGTGAATTTGGTTTTTCTTGTTGTTTGGAACAAAAGTTCCGCCTGATTTGTATTTTTGAAGTTGTGCACTTATTTATTTATTGACTTTTTAAATCGAGCCTTTTGGTGTGCTTTAGGGTGAAATTCGACACAACATTAATAGTTCGTACTGAAATTGCTCTGTGTCAACACCCCTGCCTTTTCCCCCTTGGGTTTCCGGGTTCCATTCACCCATCTGCCTTCCCTCTTTGCCTTCTCCTCTTCAGTTTGGGGCAGATGTTACCCTTTGGGTCCTGAATGGTTGATTGTTCTAAGGAGCACATTCTTCATGGGGGTCAGCCTTTATATTATAGGTACAGCCTCAGGGAGGGTCTTCTGTTTTAAGTTAGGAAGTTGCCTTAGAGCACTATCTCAGAGATTGCTTCAGAACAAAAACCTGCTTTTTTAAAATTTAAAGTTAACTCTATTCTGTTTTTTGCCCATTATAACTGAGACCTTCTATGGTGGTGTTGGACAGAGAGGGTGGTAGTGGTAGTCTGTCGCCATTTACTTCTGGTTTCAAGATAGAGGAAGCTGTGCTTTAGACTTATTGCTGCTCCCCCCCCCTTTCTTCTCCTTTGTTCCAGGAGGACAGAGACCAAATTGGTTTTTTAGATGGCTGCTTGCAAGCTTTTAAGACCTCACTAACATTAGAACATTAGAACATTATCTCAATGAACTGTGTTTTGCCCATTGACCTAGAGGTCTCC
>PVJH01023421.1:0-34848 GCA_004026705.1 Nesogale talazaci | reverse complement strand
TTGGCACCCCCTCCTGGCCTGATGCCATTCTCTTTTGCTCTACCCTCCTTCCGGGGCCTGCTGTATGGAGATCCTCTAGAGTACAGGGCATGCATGTGCCTGCAAGCCCCCTCAAGCCTGCTCTGGGCCTGCTTGGGGTCTACTTGTCCTTGGGCCTTTAGGGGTATCCTCTCTTGCCCTCTCGCCCTCTGGTCCTCTTGTCGCCTTGCTCACTTGCTCTTTTGACCCCTGGGATTGCCCACTTCCACATATGTGAACTTTCTTTTCCACGTGGTTTTGCGTGCCCATTTGTGACCTCAGGGTGACTTCCGCCTGGCTTGGCACACTTTCCAGAAATAGTGTGTATGCCTTTGAGACTGTCAACCCTGGAACTTTTCCAGTGCTTCATAAAAACTCACTTGGATTACGCAATGTGCTTCAGCATGAATCCTTACACTGTGTGAAGCAAAGAACCGAGGTAGAACCTAAAAAATAATGCATATGACATCATCACATTGCCTGCAAAAATCACACACACTTGAGGTGAACAGTGACTTGAATGGTACAGATTCAAGAAATGAATTTCTCACCATTCTTATAAACTTTGGAGATTAATTAAGTAATTTCCTGTGGCTCTAATTTTCTCATACTAAGGAACCAACACATTGGAGCTTGGATCACTTTTTAAAAGTCCTTTGTGTTTTGAGAGAACAGTTGATGCTCATGCAATTGTAGGAAATAATGCACACAGATCATGTGTACCCTTCATTCCATTTACCCCAGGGGTAACTCTTATGTATAGTCCAAAACCACCACCAGGTAACACACTGGTGACATCCACTCACATTCATTATTGTGTACCTGTATTTAGCTCTTTGCAATTTTATCATGTGAGATTTGTGTGACCATCAATGCACGTAAGACAAAAGGCAACTCCATCTTCTTAGTGATCCGTTTGCAGACATAGGCACCTTCTTCCTCTCACCCCTTGCCAAATGTGCCCTCAACTCCTTTGTTCTTTTTCTTTATGGCTTTGTCATTTGAAGAATATGCTAGAAATACAACCATAGAGGCCACTTCTGGAGCTTAAAGCTTTGCATTCACATACACAAACATGTTAGTATAATTGGAAGCACTTATGGATTTTTTAGATCATTAAATAATCATTTAATGCTTAGTTTCTTCCCGGGTTTCTTCCTGATTTTTACTGACCTTCACTGAATGCTGGCCAATACTTTCTCTCACATATTCTTGACCAAGGTAAGATTGGAGACACAGGGAACTTTTGTTTCAAGTGACTAGCTGCCACCTACCTCCCACTATTTGCTCCCTATTGTACACCTACATTTATTGCAGAAGCAATTCCAATATTTCCAACACAGAGAAGAGTTGGTTCTGAAGTACTCAAAGGCTCATTTGCTAACGTGCTGACTTTCACTTCTGTATTTTTCCATTGCTTAAGCTGGTTACTTCCACATTCCACATTCCACCCAGAGCCACCAGAGTCAACATTTTGGCAGGCTTCTTCTCACGTCCATAATGAATAACGAATACCCATGGGGTGGTCTGTTCATCACCCTGTGAATGTGTGCAGTTGTGATTGGATGTGAAAAATCACCACACTCACTTTGGTTTGTTGCTTTATAAGACAGAATTGGGTAGCTCTGGACTGAGACACATTGAACAATGGCTGACTCCTGGTCACAGGCTCCAATAAAGCTTCTTATTGGACCAGTTCTGGATGGATTGGATTGGAAACTGGGTACAACAGGTCTACCCTGCCTTATACAGTCATCATGAGTTGAGATCAGCTTGAAGCCAGCTGAGTTTTTGCATAGGCAGAGATGGATAATATTTGAGCAATAGTGTCCCCACTCAAAATATATGGCAGTCTTTAAAAGAAGTGAAATTCATGATAGCAACCATGTATTATGTATCTATTGGAAGCCAGACCCTTTCACTATTCTGGCTTTTTAGCTCCTTTATTATTATTATTTTTTTGGGGGGGGGGGCATCACTACCCTCTGGTGGTCGTGGGAGCTACCCAGTGCTGCTCCTGAGAGCAGCCACTGGATTTGAGCCACCAAGCCCGTGGGCCACAGTCCCGCACTCAACCACTTATCAGCCCATCCTTTATTTTATTTTATTTTTTCTGTATCACTCCCCTGGTGGAGTAGGAAGCCCAGCCTGGCACCTGGAGAGCTGCTGTTAGATTTGAACTGCCAACTCTGTTGGCTGCAGTCCCACACACAACCACTGCACCACCAGGCCTCAGCTGCTTTTTAGCTCCTTGAAGCCTCATAGTAACGACGTCAAATGATCTTTCCATACTGTTGTGTCAATTTTGTCTCAGAGTGACTGTATATAGAACAGAAGGAAAGTCGGCCTGGTCTCACACGGGCTCCACCAGTTACTACCATGTTTTAACCCATTGTTGGAGTTATGGTGTCATTTTTTTTGTGTGTGGGCATCACTGTCTGTGATGGTCGTGGGCACTACCCAGTGCCGTTCCTGAGAGCCGCCGCTGGATTTGAACCGCCGAGTCCGCAGGCTGCAGTTCCGCACTCAACCCCTTACGCCACCGGGGCTCAGCCTGTTATGGTGTCATTTGATCTCCTGGAGGATCCTTATCTTTTTTGAAGATGGTTTATTTTAACAAGTGTACATCTTTCCCCAGGCTGTCCTCTCTGATATCATATCCAAAGTACAGAAATGAAATCCCAATACCCTTGCTTCTGACAAGTATTTGGGTTATGCTCCTATAACACCAGATTTGATCATTCTTTGGTGTTATGACTATACTGCTTTTAATCTTCTTTGCCAACACTATAATTAATCAAGTGGTCTTTGATCTGCATTATTCATTTATGGTAATTACATAGGTCATGAGAAGGACAGGGAAAGCCCACCGAGTGGTCTGAGGAGTTACCACCTACCAGAAACAAGGAAGTTGTGGAGCCTGACCACCCAGGACCCTTCCAGAGAAGGACATAGTTGGGTTCCAGGTGACCAGGAATTGACCCCAGAGCTCAGTGTCACCTGTCAGATATATAAATGGTGCTTTTCAGTTCCAGGCAAGCAGGTGTGTGTGTGTGTGTGTGTGTGTGTGTGTGTAGGTGGTGTTGTACGTGGGGTTTACGACTTTCACCCTTTCCATGGTGTAGACCTGCTGGGGGACTGTCCCCCTTCTATCCTGACTTTCCTGCTCAAAAGACCAGCAGCACCATCTCCCCTCACCTGTTCGTTCAGTCTCTGCATTGCCTGCAGGCACCAGGAACTGCCCGGGACAGTGGCCACTGTACACTAACACTATGAAACAATGGGAAATGCCATGTTTAAAGCAGGTACACTTGGTCCTCCAAGTGATATATCTGATTGTTGACACTTTAGAGAGGTCTTTTCCAGCAGACTTAGACAATAAAACAAGCCATTTGCTTTTTTTTGACTGCTGTTTCCATGAGCATTTATTGTGAATCCAAGTGAAATGAAATCTTGACAATTTTGACCTTTTCTCCCTTTATCATGATGTTTCTTAGTCCAGAAGTGAGGATTAAAATATGTTTATATGTTAGGACATAATTCTTACTGAAACTTGAATGAAGCTTTTGATCTTCAGTTGAAGTACTTGAAGTCCTCTTTATATTCAGTAAGTAGGGTTGTGTGACCTGCATATTGCCAGCTGTTAATGAGTCTTTCTGCAATCCTGATAATTTTAATCACATTGAGAATAAATTTGTTTTCCTTAATTAAGTGGAAATTTCTGTTAATTTGAAACTTCATTCCAAGAGTACTATAGCTGTCAGAAGCTTCCTTGTATACTTTGTGACTTAAAATTACCCTTCTTCAGCACTTACCACAGCAAGCAAAAGGAGATTAATGATTGCAACAACATGTCATGCCTCAGATGCTCGGCAAACTAAGAGGAACAGTTACTTACAGGGACTGTACCATAAAGGAAATAAACATCCTCACAACAGGCCTGATAATGTCACTTCAAGATAAATAAAAAATTGAAGTTGCCAATAATGATCTTGTTCTATTGGCATTAACAATCAATGTTCAGATGTCAAGAAAACAAACAACATTTGTACAGAGGTCTAAGTAGCAAAAAGGTCATTTAGAATCTGCCTCATCCAAGCCATCCTTCCATGGTCTGTAGTGTCAGGCAAAAGCAGGACTATGAGAAAAGAGGACTTAAGAAGGAGGCAGGTGTTTATCTTATGGTTAAGGAAATGTAATGACGAAGTCATGTTGCTTCCCATTGGGTGTCCTCCACTTATAACAACTCTAAGCAGAACAGAGCCTGGCCCATCCTCACCAGGGCTTCTCTGTGAGAGCTCACTGCTGTAGCTAGCGCCTCCATCCAGCTCTTCCAGGTGCTTTCCCTATTTTGCTGACCTTCTACTTTATCAAGCATGATGTCATTTTACAAGAACTGGTTTCTTCCAACAATATATCCAACATGCCTGAGATGATGACTCGCCATCCTCCTTTCTATGGAATATTTTGGCTCTACTTTTCCCAGACAGATTTATTCATTCTTCTGGCAGCCCCCAGAATCCCCATAGCTCCACCACACCATAATTCAAATGCATCACTTCTACTCCAGTCTTCTTTGTTCACTGCCCAACTTTCACACGGAGACGAAACAATTCAGATACCATGGCTTGAGTCAGGTACACCTTAGTACTAAAGTGACCTCCTCGCTCTTTAACATTTAAAAAGGTTTTGATTTCTTGACTGCTGCTTCCATCAGCATTGACTGCGAATCCAAGCAAAATGCAATCCTTGACAACATCAACCTATCCTCCTTTTGTTGTGATGTTGTTAGTTGATCATTTTATGAGGAATTTGCTTTCTTGACATTGAGTTCTAAGTGTACTGAAGGCTCTAGCCTTTGATTTCCATCAGTAACTAGTTCAAGTCTTCCTTATGTCAGCCAGTAAACAAAATAAGTAGCCATGGTCCAGATTGTTAATGTGCTAGATTGGGTTCTCTCCAAAAGAAAACCAGTGATGCGCACGTGTATTTATATAAAGAAAGAGACTTATATGTAAAATATGGCTTACACAGCTGTAGAAATAGGTAAGTTTTTTTCACTTCAAGTTAGTCTTCTGACTCAGATGTTGATGAACAGGAAGCAGATGGGTACAAGCTGTCAGATGCAGAAGTAACATGAAGCTGCTCTTGGCCAAAGAAATTCCAACAGGCAGTCTGGTGATGAAGGCTTCTAGGACCAGCAGGTGTCCCAAACAGGAGATCAAAGAGCAGATGAAAGATTTCAATCCTGAAGAAGGCCAAAGGCTCAACAAGAATTCAACTCCTTTCTTGCTCCTTTCTTCCCTACCCCTCTGTTCCCCTCCCCTCCCTCCCTCTCCTCTCCTTCCTCCCTCTTTCTCATAGAAAGGGCCATAAGTATCATAGACCACTTCTGTCAACTTGACACTCATACAAACTCTTTAGTCATATATAACCACCAAACTGAGACAATTAAAAAATAATTCTTGAGCCTAACATGATACAACTAACACATGTACCAGCAAAACACACTAACCCATTTTTATCTTACATTTTCTAAATGAACAGGACAAAAAGGATTAAGTGGTATATACACATACATGTACATAATTGGGAATTACTCATAACATTTAAAGGTCTCATTTCTGAAGCTTATCAGGTGGCTTTTGCTGGTATTTAGAACGACCTTCTCCCACCATGTATTCCATATGTCCTTTACAGCAAATACCTCAGTTGGATGTGGTTCTGGTGGGGTGACCTAAACCTTCAGTGCTGAAAAGCTTGTGCTAATAGTAGTCATGTCAGGATTGGGGTGCTGTATTTTACCATTGATTTATTAACAGAACATGGTAGGACTAAGAGATGACACAGGATCTCCTAGAATCTAGACATATTCTTCGTCACCACCATTAGGCAATACTATCCAATATCCCCCTGGTAATCAGAATCAACCACATCATTCAATACAGGACAGTTGAATAAAGAGAAGTGGGAATTATCTGAAAGGTAAACTATATCTTAGTTGGCATGTCTTGCATATGTTACATTTAATTTCTTCTTAGTGACCTAGTTTGGTGAGTTGATACTGGTCTCAACTTAAAAATTTTATGCCAGTTACTAAAATAACTGTCAAATTGTCTTAGGTCCAGGCTGCCTAAAGGTACATAATTAGCCCCACCACTGTGGCATATCAGTAGGAAAAAAATAATAGTTATCTAATGTGGAACCAATTCAGTTCTTGTACCTGGGGGGGGGGGGGAGAAAGGGAAGACTTTTGGCTTAAAAGTTAAGCCAGCTAGAAATATAAAACTTAAGCAACAACACAAACCTTCACAATTATTACTTATTAAAGATCTTGGTGCCACTGGGTGGCACATACTGCTAATTCCCAAGTCATTAACAGAAACTGGTGGTTTCCAATCATCCAGATGCTTCTTCACATCTGTAAAACAAGTCACTGAACATTCTATGGAGCAGAGTCGAGCTCTGACAAATATAGGTTCACCACGAGTCCCAATCAACCTGAAGTGTATCTAAAGAGCTACACTATATGAGGGTTTATAAAAAATAGTGTTACTATAGGTCTAGTTCATACCTGCACTTTTTTATTTTACAATAGAACCTGTTTAAACATATCTTGGCACTAATGGATGACTGAAGACAAGTTCTCTTGGGAATGTATATGTCTTAGTTTCATTACGGTGCCTTCAGAAAAGTAAATGACCCTTTCTGTGTTATGGGGAAAATTAAAAACAAAAATACTTGTGTTCACAACTTACAAAAAACTTGTAACAACACTGAAGTAGAGCTATTCTCGGCTCACTATAGCTTTGCAAGAAGTTTTTGGAAGAGCTTCCCTACATAAAACAGGGTTTGCTTGCTTTTGAAATCAATCAAAACTTTTAAAGGAAAACCAGGAAGATCTCAAACATGAATTTCAAGAAGACAGGTCAACTCAGAAAGTTTTAGTGAGTATTTTTTGGAACTAAAAAGGGATCATTTTCATTGATCTTCTCAAAGAATACATGAAGATGACAGGAACTTATTAATAAGTTTTAAGGAATTTGAGAACTAGGCAAAAAACCGGGAAATTTACACCATGAAATTATTGCCCATTGTAACAAGGTAGCTTTTTTTCTTTGGTGGAAAGCAAAGGACGTCCTACCACAGTTTCATTGGGAAACCTTTCCTCATCCAATTTGCAGTCCTGATCTTGCTCCTTTGTCATCTTTTGGTTCATAGAACTCAGAGGAACACAATTTTTTGATCCCTTGATGTCGCTGCTGCTCTTGTGACGGGATGTAAATTGTTCAGGGGTTAGAGAAACGGAGAATCCGCCTTCAGAATTGTTTACACTTGTTTCTTGATACATCACAATCTGATATTTTTTTGTGTAATAAAGATGTTTATAGTTTTGTAGCACTGCTTTTTGACTTTTGTATTAAGAACTATATTTTTAGTCTTCATAGAATCTATATTCTACTAAAACAAAAACACCAGTTCAATGATTGCAGATAGGATTTTTTTTCCATGACAGGCAAAGTATGCTACACTACAGCTTTCATGCTCATGACTTTTGGGACCCAGATAATTTCATGGATCAAGAAGTTAAGTTCATGCTTTTTCTTGTGTCTTAGTTTTCTCATCAGCTAGTAGATACAGTCTTGAAATAAAACACATTAATTGGAGTATTGACTCACCTTTGAATTTTTAATATATAAATAGATGTAAGAAATATGAGTAATGAACCTGCCTGTTTTTTTTGCAAACTAAGTACATCAGCAACCAAATTAATATTCTCTTTAATGTGATGATTATAAGCATACTCATTCCATTAATGCTGTCATTGCTCAAAACAATTTTTAAATTCTTTAAAATTGCCTTTAGAACAACAGACCCATTCTTTAAAACATTTCAATGTTTGAAAGTTTCCTATAGTGGCGATTATATTTTGGAAACAATCATAAGGCATCATACTAAATAATTTTTGCCTTAAGTGGGGAATCAGAATCCAGGTGAGACTATAATTTGAAAATCATCATTTGTTTTGTAGTTCATGAAATGATGACAAGTGATAATAAAAGTGTTACCTTATTAAGATGAGAACAGAGAAAATATACTCAGAAAGAGGGGGAAAACAATTCACCATGGAATCCCCTTGAAATTTACCATCGTGAAACTTTAGGCAAAGTAGAACTCCTGAAGCCCAACACTTCGCATAATGAGTGGCATAGGATAATCACTCAGTAAATATTTAAAAGATGAGACTATCAGCCATTATCTCACTAGAAGATAATAGTCATTTCTTCAAGTATATACAACAATGTAGGTAGAATTTTGCATATTGCTATTCCTTGATGTTAGTTGTTTGCCATTCCTATACACTTTTAGTGGATGCAAATTCATGACTTCATATTTTAATTTAGAAAGTGTCCTGATTTTAAAATACAAAAAGTGGAAAAATCATCCTCCAATGTATACACCACCCAGGTTTTAAAATGTGATATTATTTAGATACAGTAAATTATAGTTGATACCCTCTAAGATTGTAGCAGACAGCACAAGAAAGAGATATCGAAAGTGTATTTACAAGAGTGTCCTTCCCTTGTCTGTCTATGTAATCTTTCTCTCTCCTTTTCTATTTATATATTCTAATGACTTCAAATTGGACCTTTAAAACTTTGTTTTTACTTTGTGTCTCTGTCTGGCGCTTGGGAAATCTTTGTAACGTGTTGTTAATGGCATATATTGAACTGTAATCTCCATTTCACTTCTTTGGAGTACATTTTTCTCCCAAGTTTTTCTTTTTTCTTATTCGGCACAAGTTGCAAATAATAATTTTCTCCAAATCCCTACCTTGGTGTTCTTTTATTCACTTCATATTATTCCCAGCTATGGCCCCCCAACTTTGTTCATTAGAATAAAAACAGCAAAAAGCCCTTCAATTTAATAAAAAAAACCAAGCCATTTTGCTATGCTATTTTACTGTATTTAGGTACTATGTTTATCATGTTCTAATGTTCTATGCTTCTTGGCATCAAAGAGCATTGCTTTATTTTGACATTTTCAAATGAAAACTACATGACAGTACCAGTTTCCAAAGAGCTCTCATTTACCTTGCCAACACTTAGGAGAGGTGAGGGAAAAATACATAAAACCACCGCTTTGAGAAAAATGCTACAAGGATTATTTAGCAAACAAGCTCACATATTAGAACAGCAAACGGGAAGATTGCTTCTACAGACTAAATTACACTCTACCCACAGCCGCTACTGAATAGCTTTCTATAGAGGTTATGTTTAAATTATAGCTTTTGCTAAACAAACATCTCACGGTTTGTGTGTGCATTTGAATTATGCATTTAATAGGCACCATGTTTATAGAAAAAAAATTCCAGTTGATAGATGGCTAAATTGCTACAACATTTGTAAAGTACAAAAATAGCTGTGGTGTTAGACAATGAAGAAGTTTTGAAAGATACTCCACTTAATCTCTAGTTTAAAAAAAAAAGGTTTAGCAATTTTGAACCACAGTGAATGATCAAACTTTGGCTACATTTGGTAACATCCAAAAATTCCTTTAGTGTCTTTCCCCCCCCTCCTCACTCTTAAGAACGTAATGTGGCAATCCTAAATCTGGTGCAAACACATTATATGGCTTCCAATTTTTAATTCCTAGAAAAAGGAAATCCATGTGAACTGTTCTGGTTCAGGAGAAACACATTACTAGGCAGTTTGAACAGGCAAATCAAGTGAAAAGGAGAACTGTGGGGAATGAGGATCTTGATAAGGCCATGCCACCTTTCCAGAATATGCATAGCTACCAAGCACATTTGACAGTTATGGCCAAATGTGTCTTATTTGTGTTTGTGATAATAGGTCTAAAATGATGACATGTTTGCTCCTAAGCAGCATTCTGGCTGCACTGCTTCCAAGACAGATCTCTTTGTTCTCCTGGCATTCCATGGTGTATTCAACTTCATGATCACCAACTTGGTATTGCACAGACTTCTGGTCCTGGTCTTTCACATTGTTCAGCTTTTACTTCCATATGAAGTAACTGAAGACATTGCAGCTTAGACCAGGTAAATCTTAATATTCAAGTTAGCACCTTTTTTATTTAGAATGGGTAAATGGATCCTTCAGAGCAGATTTACTTAGTCTTTTGATTTCTTTACTGCTGTTTCCATGAGTGTTTATTTCCATCTAAGTCAATGGAAATCATTGTCAACGTCAATCTTTTCTTTATTTATATTTCTATTTTATGACTTGTGAGTCCAGTTGTAAGGATTTTGTTTTCTTCATATTGAGGTGTAATCCATTCAGAAGGCTGAAGCCTTTGATCTTCATCAATAAATACTTGAAGTTCCATTCAGCCAGCAAGGTTATCTTATCTATATAACTCAGGTTGTTAATAAGTTTCTCTAATGTGATGCCACGTTCTTCATAAAATTCAGTTTTTCAGATTGTTTGCTCAATATACAAATTGAATGATTACGTTGAAAGGACCCAACAGTAATGGACACCTCTCCTGGTTTTACAGCTGGAACTATCCCATTGGTTTTTTTCAGATGACTACCTCTTGCTATCTGGACAGGTTTTTCATCCGCACAATTAAGTTTTCTGAATCTCTCATTCTTCTAGTAGTTTATATATATATATATATATATATATATATATATATATATTCAGTTAAATACTTTTGAGTGGTGAATAAAACACATGAAAATATTTTTCGGGTATTATGTGCTTTTGCCAAGATCCATTTGACATCAATCAGCATGGTATCTCTCATGCTGTATCTTTGTAGTAGTTGGGTGATTTAAAATCAAAGACTAGATACTTCTAGTTAGGGGGTAAGTAAAGCCTGTTAATCGAATAGTAGTTTGATGACAACTTTGTTGGGATGTGGCCTTTTGTATAAGAATGAGGGATTCTGTTCACCTCTCCACCTTCTTGCCCATTGGAACTCTGCCTGCCTCAAATAGTGGTCCCACGTGGGCCACCTCACCTTACAAGCTGCCAGTGCCCTGCTATGTTCCCAGTGACTGGATCCATGTGACTCTGCACTCATTGGCCCATGACTTTGGTGCTTCCTGGTTAGCTTCACTTTTCTGCATTAGTGGAGTGGGGCTATGGGAGTCTAAGAGGGATTTAAGTTGGCGTTTAGTATAATTTTTTAACATTCTTTAAGAGATACTTCTCCCAAATAAACGAGACTTGATCAGAAAAAATATATATATATAAAAAAATAATTCAGGAAATTCACAGTGACATTTATGAAATGCCCATGACTCTAACACATAGAAGAGATAAAATATCATCTTCTACAAAGTTATTTACCTGCTTAGGCGTAGAATTCTGTGGCATATTGGTCAATACTCTCTTTAGCTCCTAAAGGAAGTGTTGACTTGCTCAAACAGAGTTTCCAGTCTTGTTTTCTTTCTTACATATTTTTTCACACTGACAGCAGAATGGATAATAGATATAAATCATAAACCAACCAGTGTTGATCATTCTATTTAAAACTCCACTGGATTTGCATGACTTAACAAACAGAATAAACATTTCTTGGCATAAATAAGACTCCATGAGTATCATCTAGGCTGCTCTTTCACATATGTATGTGCATGTTCATATATTAAAATAATGAATACCTCACCAAGGCAAAAAAAAAAGAGATAATAGATTTTGCCTATATTGCCAGTTCTGATACGAAACAAAACAAAACAAGTCAAATAGCTGTGTTTTAGAACTGATCACTTGAGTAATATTTATCCAAGTTTTACTGAAGTATTTAAGTATAAAATATCTTTAACCAACCCAGAGACAAGGGAATAACAAGTGATCCAAAATCAGTGGCAAGGAGGGTGTAAGAGGCCTGGTAGGAATTGATCAAGAGTAATGTAATAGAGAGAAATTACTGAAACACAAATGAGGCTGAGCCTGATTGTGGCGCATGAGGAAAGTAAAAGGAAATAGAGGAAAGAACTAAAAGTCAAGGAGCAATTATAGAGGCATAAAAACATGCATATACATATGTAAATATATTTATATATGATGATGGGTAAATAGATTTATGTGCATATATTTATAGGTTTAATATTAAGGTAGAAGAAGAACATTGGGCCTCCACTCAAGGACTCCCTCAATGCAAGAGCACTATGTTTTATTTACCTGACATTCCACAATGCTCACTTCCTGACACAAGCTCCAAAGACAAAGTGGGTGTATAAACAAAAGTGGTCAAAAAAGCTGATGGTACCCTGCTATCAAAAAATATAGCATCTGGGGTCTTAAAGCATTGAAGGTAAACAAGTGATCATCTAGCTGAGAAGCAGCACAGCCCACATGGAAGAAGAACACCAGCCTGTGTGATCACCAGGTGTTGAAGGGATCAGGGATCATGCATAAAAGAGCAAAAAAAATCATATCATTGTGAATGAGAGGGAGCACAGATTAGGGAACAAAATCCCAGCTTTGGACAACTGGACATTCCCTTACAGAAGGGTCATGGGGAGGAGACGAGGCAGTCAGGGTGCAGTGTAGCAACATTGAAACATACAACTTTCTTCTAGTTCTTAAATGTTTCACCACCCCTACACCTCCACTATCATGTTCCTAATTCTATATTACATATCGGGCTAGATCAGAGGATGTGCACTGGTACAGATAGGAACTGCAAAGAGAGGCAACCTAGGACAGATGATCCCATCAGAACCAGTGGTAAAAGTGGTGATGCTTAGAGGGTAGAAGGAAGGTAGGGTAAAAAGGCGAAACTGGTCACAAGCTTCTACATAAAACCTCCTCTCTGGTGGATGGACAACAGAAAAGTAGATGAAGCAAGATTCCAGACAGTGTAAGATATGACAAGATAATAATAATCAATAAATTATCAGGGTTCATGAGTGAGGGGGGAGGGGAAATATTAGCTGAAACCAAGAGTTCAAGTGGAAAGCAAATGCTTTGAGAATGATGAAGGAAACAAATGTACAAATGTGACTGACACAATGGATGTATGTATGAATTGTGATGAGTTGTATAAACCCCAATAAAATGATATAAATATAGAGTTTAACATATCTACCTCTCTTAGATCAGATCATAAGTAAATTGTTATGCTTGAAAGTTTAAATTGTGATATTCTAATACATGAAAACTATGACAAACTCATTGCAGGCATCATCATGTGATGAGCTTCCCCCCAACCCCCCACCGGGAACTTATTAGCAATTTATCATGTTGTTCATGAAAGAATGCTCACTTCAGTTACTCAAGAAAAACATATAAAGATGGAAATCATTCTGAGTAAGTTCCAATCATTCTATAAGCTTAAGAATGTGAAGTTGATGATGGAGAGACACGGAGTAAACACATCTGCCATCACAGAGGGAAGGAAGTGTCCCTGATTCCGTTGAGTTTCCTTTCACATTTCTCTTCTGGAACTAGGAACTGCAGTGACCTCTTAGTTTTCAAGGCATTTTCCAGTTCTATAATTTTAACCTGCACAGGTGAGCCCTAAATCTGAATTAGAATTTATAAAGTCTTACCTTGTAACTCTAAAAGCCATTATTGTCTCTTGCTTTATTGATTTAACTTATTTACTTCTATTCTTTCCCTGTTAATAGGACACATACAAGCACACCTTTGCTTATAGTATCATGTTTTTTAACTTGCCGTGTTCTTCCCACCCACTAGCTCATGAGCTCTCAACTCGATCACAAGATATCTTGGAAATATCTTTTTAAAATGCCCCTCTTGACAAAAAGTTCGCTATATCACATAGATGAGGAATGTGAGACTCAAATAAACAACGTGAATTGTCCAGTTATAGAATAACTTAGTAAACAAAGCAAGTATATATGATAGGCTTTAAACTCTTAGTTTGCGATTTATTACTAGTGTATCTTTCTTATTTCCACTGGGCTAACAGCTGTTCCATTTTCAAAAGTAATGAAAATCATATCACATCTTGGGCACTTGAATCACAAAATTGCCTTTTTAAAATTAAAATATCTATTGCAAATTGTAGTAATTCACCAGTAAGTGATACCCTTTTTTTGTTACAATCATGAGAGGGACAATGTTGTGACATTGAAGAGTAGTATAAAATAATCCAAAGATGTGGGGAAGGAAAGGAAGCAGGAAATAAAAAAAATGTTACAAATTGGAGGAGAGCAGGGATAAAAAAAGGCTTAAAAATTAATGGAAAATGGAATAAAAGGCTAATGGAATTTTTCTATGAATTTTTGCAAGCCCTGATAAGAAGGTAGAAAATAGATCAACTGTTAAACTCATAGTCTTTAAGACAAAAAATGGGATGAAATGCCTTGGTTTTAAGTGAATGATGTACCAATGCTATTAAGTTCTGAAAACAGCACAGAATGTTGACAAAATTCTCTCAACTTAATCTCCATTTTACATATGAGGAAATTAAAACCATTTACTTCTAAGTCACAAGATTGGCACAGGGTAAAGTGGTCAACTGCAGTCTTTTGTCGTCTAGTTAACACTGTGCATGGCAATCCAATATCACATTGACCTCCAGATCCTGAAAGCACATGGCAGCTCTATGTATGGCACCTTCATAGATTACCATTCTATAAATCAGAACCCATCATGTTGTGGACTGAATCGTGCGGCTCCTCTCCCCACCCCCCACAACTCCCCACCCCTCAGCTCTATGTGCTATGAATCCTACGTATTTACACCTGAGGATGTAATCCCATGATCCTCTTTTCCATGCTAATGAGCTCGTGTCACTTCTGCGGTATGTAAGGAAGAGCTTATGCCCCGCAAGGACGCCTGATGGCTCAGGGGACAGGCATTGACTTTCTCACGGCAAAGTGCGCGCTCACATTCACTAGCTGCTCACTGGGACAATAAGCACACGCTCTGCTGCGGTAAATACTTACTGAAACCTGACAAAGCTGTGCTCCTCTGCGGACGCTGGAAGCCAGCTCACTGGCAGTGGCTTGCTTTAGATGACATGCACGCGAGGAAGCACACCTGAAGAAGATGTGCTGTGCCAATAGCCTGTGGTAACCCAGAATCAGAAATGGAAACAGGGCAAAGATTTTCATCCCAGAGTTTGTAGGACTTGCCTTCCTCTAGAGTCAAAGCCATGCATTTGAACTTCTAGCCTCCTGAGCTGCGAGAAAATACAATTCTGCTTGTTAAAGCCAACTGCTGGCGGTTTTTCTGGAAAATAGACCCTTGAGTAGATCAAAAAAGTCTTTCTTAAAATGCCTCAACCTATTATTATTATTATCATCGTTATTTATTATATAATTCGAGAAACATTAATTGAGTGCTTATCCTATGTCTCACATCCATGGAGGAATTAAAGGGGCATATGAAATAGTCTTGTTGGAAGGAGAAGGTGTTGCTGTGGTGAGCACAACCATGTAAACCCACAGAGAAACATGGGAGGGCACCGTGTAGGGCTCTCTGCTGAGTTGGTGTGATATGGGGAGCAATGGACCATCTGCGATGGTGAACTGGCTTTGGGTGCAGTGGGCAGATGAAGCAGACCACCCCACCAATATGCCAATATTGTTTCTGAGAATTCTGTCATGTGGGGCTGATCTGGAGCAACCCAGTAGGGAATAGAATTGATCCCCTTGGTTTTGAAGGTTCCGGGAACACACTGCCTTGTCTGTTCCCCATGGTGCAGCACATGGCTTCACACCAGTAATCTTTTGATTAGCAGTCAGATCCTGAACACTGGGCCAACATTTCTTTTTTGTTCAGAACTGAGGTTCTCAAATTTACATGGGAGGCCTTGTTGAAATTTTTCATTGGGCCCCATGGAGATAACTCTTCCAGAGTCATCATTTCAGTGTCTATCTTTACACTGGAGCCATTATCAAGGGCCTCTCTAATCTGTAGGGTGTTGAACAATTTTAGGCTTTGCAAAGGTTGGTAGGGATTGGTCTGGTGCAGACTGTACTTTCTGTCTCTTAGCTTAGTTAAAACTCACTGTCATTGAGTCACTTTGAGTTCATAGTGACCCTCTAGGATGGAGGAAGAGTGTCCTTGTGGGTTTCTGAGACTATGTATCTTTATGTGTATAAAGCCTCATCTTTCAGTCACTTCAGTGATTTCACACTGTCGACTTTGCATTTAGCAGCCCAATTCAGAAACCATGACAGGACCAGGGCTCTTTTTAGGGTAGCTATGAGATCTCCACTCACGGCCCCTAATCTTTAAGAAATTGAGAATAAGGGGGAGTGCAGATCGTTGACCCAAAGCCCATCTGTAGACAATAGGACATCCCCTCACAGAAGGATCACATGGAAGAGATGAATCAATCAGGGTGCAGTATAGCACCAATGAAACAGCCAACTTTCTTCTAGCTCTTTAATGCTTCACCCACCCCTCACTACCATGACCCCAATTCTACCTTACAAAACCAGCTAGACCAGAGCATGTCATCAGTACACATAAGAGCTCATAACACAGGGTATCTAGGAAAGACACACCCTCTTAAGACCAATACCGAGAGTAACGATGGCAGGAGGGTAGGGGAAGGTGTAGGGTGGGTTAAGGAATGGGAAACCAATTACAAAAATTGACATATACACACTCTGTCCCAGGGGACAAACAATAGAAACATGGATGACGAGAGATGGCCGTTGGTATCTCCAACATGGAAAAAAAAATTAATTATCAAGGGTCATGCAGAAGGGAGGGAAAAATATTGAGGAGCTGATACCAATAGCTCAAGTGAAGGAAAATGTTTTGAAAAGGATGATGGCAACATATGAACAAATGTGCTTGACATAGTGGATGTATATATGAATTGTAACAAGAACTGTAAGCGCCCCAATAAAATGATTAAAAAGAAAAAGAAAGCTTGTTTTGTTTACTGGAGCTAAAGATTTTTACTCTTCACTGTTTTTTCCCTTCCATTCTCCCATTTTTCCTGCTGTCTGAGTCATGTAGGCTCTTTATTGGTCTGGGAGTTGTGGTTGTTTATTCTCTCACCATGTGGGGAGAAGATAGTAACTCTGGGATTTTTCATTGTTAGGCAGATTTTATAATTCTGAAACATGCCTTGTGTAACAGCTGTGTGTAGCCTGAACTGTGTGTATGTGCACGGGGAAAGAAGGAAGTAGGCTTGTCTTATTTAATGGGTTTTTCATCATGTGATTCCAGTATACATTTACCCTGATGGCAGCTCTTGCTGAAGGCTGATGCTTTTCACAGTTGTCTTAAAGCTGAATAGCTACGATTTAATGCTAACCAACACCAATAATCATAAAACAAAACCAAGAAATTATGTTTATAACAAGCTGTTTCCAGGCGCTATGTTGCCTACAAAGACATTCATTATCATTATGGGCATTAGCGTTGAGTCCATTAATATTTTACTTTTGTATTATTAGGGTTGAATGGTAGTAAATGCTAACAGGCAGAATCTTGGACTTAATGGGGGGATTTTTTTGTGTATTACATTTTTGTCTGTATGACCACTAATTTCATGTGCACTTTGGCAAATCAGACATTTTAGTCAACGTGGAAATTCATTTGGATCACTCCATGATTAATCTTGCCTACCCAATCAGTAGCAAAGATAAAAGATTCCCTGTGGCACAAGTGTAATGCCCCCTGGATAAATATTGTCTAGGCTTAGTTAGTTCTAAGAGTGTTAGCTAATGCAACCAACATTGATTATGCTTGGTGTTCCATGGCAATGAAACCTGAAAACTCAAGGAGCTTAAAAAAGGTTTAGTGTAGGTACAAAATGCAAAGGAAAAGGTACAATAAGTACCATTTATTTTGTTCATTAACTAGTACTTACCATAATTTGGAATGCTAAAGCACTATCAAGCCATACCAAACTAAACTAAATCAAGTGAAATCAAATTCATCGTCATTGCGAAAAGTTAGCTCATAGCAATTCTATAGGATGGGATAAAACTGCCTCATAGCCTAAGGAAGCAAATATTTAAGGGATCAGAGGGCCAAATTTTTTCCCTTTAAAGTGGCTATTGAATTCAAATTTCCTATTGTTTGGCTAACAGCTGAAAATTTAAACAACTGTGCAAACATGCAAACAAGGCTTCAGCTAAGAAGCTACTCTTCCAAAAAAAATATGTTTAGATTCTAAATACAGAAAGTACTTAATACATTTTTTACATGTTCTGGTCATTCAAACATGCAAAACATTTATTAATACCTTCTGTGTGTTGGCTCTATCAATTTGTCCACCTATGGTAGCTTGCATGTTGCTGTGATTCTGGAAAAAAGTTCTGAGAGCTCAAATGTCATCAGATTCACCCATAGTGAGGAGACTTCAGTAAAGCTTCCAAACAAATGCAAAAACAAAGAAGCTCACTGCCCTTGAGTCACAGTGACTCCTTGTGGGTTTCTGAGACTTGTAGCTGTTTATGGGAGTTGAAAGTCCAGTCTTTCTTCTGCAGAGGTGCTAGTGGTTTTGAACCTCTGACCCTGTGTATCTCAGCCCAATACATAGCTAGTATACCATCAGGGGTCAACTTGGAAAAAATCCCAGTGATCTACCTCTAAAAATGAACCAATGAAAACATTATGAGTCACAAAAGTACTGTGGATTTCTTGCTTTAGACAGACAATAAGGAGAGGTCATTTGTTAAAAGATGACATCATGTTTGGTGAAATAAAAGGCCAGAGAAATCAAGGGAGATTGATGAGGTTATCAATGGGCAGATTAGCTGCAACAATGGTCTCGGAAGTGCCTGCTATCTATCGGTTGGTATCATCTTCCCCTATTGTATACAAGGTTGCCATGGATTGGGGATGATCCAATGAAAGTTATCGCTCTGCTTGTATATCACTCCCACTAGCCACCTATCAGTGTGTTATATTGTGGTAGTTTGTGTGCTACTGTGACTCTGGGACCTAGACATAGGTATTTGAAAAAACCAGCAGGGTCACACATGGTGAACAGGTTTTACTTTCAGACTTACAGCAGACTGGGAAAAGAAAATAGATCATCTACTTTGGAGGGATACACCACTGAAAAGACTCTGAAAAGCAGCAGAATATTGTCAGAAATAGTATCAGAACATGAGATCTTTGGCTCATCAGGAAAACAACTGGGGAAGGGCTGATGCCTCCAAGTAGAATTGAACAAAATAACATGGATGGAATAAAGCTTTCAGGACATTCATTTACTGATGGAACATGCCTCAAAATGAGTAGAAATGGCTGCAAAAATCCATAAATATTCAGAAAGTAAAATACATGAAGTACGAATCTAGGTAAATTGGAAGTTGTGAAAGTGGAATGGAATTCATAAAGGTACCAGTGAGTTTCAATGGCTGTTATTGTCCATTTTGAGGGGCCAATCATGTGGGTGAGTATGCAGGAAATGACAAATTCAAGAGCAATGAGATCATAGTCATTGTCACAAGATCATTTAAAGATCGATCTTGAACTATAATGCTGTTTGTGATAGAAAAATAGCTACATGCCTACAATCATCTTCAGTTAAAACAATTATTTTCAAATTTCCACACCAACCAATGAAGCTAACAACGAGAAAATTGAAGAGTTCTATCATGTCCCTTAGTCTGCAATGGTTCATATATACAATCAAGGTGCATGAATAATTATTGACTATTAGAATGTAAGAACTGGAAACAAAGAGGAAAAATAGTAGTTGGAAAATATAGCTTTGGTGATATGAATTAAACGAGTTCACATGACTATAAAAGATTATGCGAGACTACTCATTATAAATACATTTTAAAATAAATAAACAGTGACTAGACAGGTAGATAGTGATAGATGAAAATTTTAGAATCAAATTGACTATATTGGTTGTAAAAGATGATGGAGAAGATCAATTCTGGAGCCAACTGTGGAACAGACCCCAATTAGTTACATGTAATTTCATGCTGATGTTGCAGGAAATCAAAACAAGCTCAGAAAGTCAAAATACAGCCTTGAGTATATATGTATTGATTTTAGAGACTATCTCAAGATGAACACAAGATCTGATGAGTTGTGGAATAATATCAGAAAGATATGTGAAGGAAGCAAAAATTCTCTAAAAAGACAAGAAAGAAAACATTACAGTAAATAACAAAGGGAGAGGGAAACTGGGTTTTGAACATAGAGTAGCTCAAGTAAATAAAAAAATTAAAGTAAAAGTGCTAAACTGAAAATTTCAAAAAACAGCTCAGGAAAGCAAAGTATTATAATGAAATGTTCAAAGACTTTGAGTTAAAAAGCAAAAAAGAAAGATGACATTCAACATATAGTAAAATGAATAAACTGAGTTAAATTCAATTCTGAAACCCAAAGTGTAAAAGATACCATTAACAAAATATTGAATAACTCAAGCATCAAACAAAAATAAAAGACTATGAACAACAGCAGCATAACCATGAGAGAGCATAAGACAGCTATGCATTTCTCAGACAGGAAACAAAGCTCAAAGTTTTGGGGCGAGAGACTGAGTTGTGGAGAAGGGTGACTCTGAGCACCTAATTGGGGGAGCTAGGTTTTCTGACCTTCAGAACTGGAGTTGAATGCCTTTCAGCTGATTCTTAAGTCAGAGGGCATGGCATTTGGACATTTATTATCAATCCTCTAATAGTTTAAAGACTTTATCTGAACAGAGAAGAGGCCAGGTTGAGTGGTTGAGCACCAGAGAGAGTCCTGACTACAGACATGACAGAGAAGACACTATTCTGACAGAATAACTATGTCCTGAACCATTTATCACCTGAATTGTAACCTCATAAGCATTCAGAGTCATGGTACACAAAATAATGATTGACAATCAATCAATTCAATAGGGAGTAGTGATCAAGAATTGGTGATATTCAAGGAGTATATCTAAGCTGTGCCAAATACATTAACCAAAGATAAGACTCCAGGAATTGATTAAAAAACAATTGAAATAGTTTTCAAAATGATGTACAGGAAGAACTAACTAGTCTTTATTTTAGAAGTTTATAAGAAAGCTACTTGGTCAATTCACTTGAAGAGGTCCATACTTGTACTCATTTGAAACAAAAGTGTCTGAAAAAACTGGTAGATGCAGAGGTGGATGAAGGAAAGACCAGAAGGTAAGGTTTCTAACTGCAGAGTTCAAATAATCCAAGATTGACAGGCCAGAAGGCATGTCAGAAGGCAAGGTGCTTATGGCCCCAAGTGTTGGTAGGAAATATGACAAGTTGTTGGCTCAAGTCCAAAGAATTGGTGATTGCTGAATTAGTTGTAGGATTCAGATCCCAAATACAAAAACAAGCTCTCCATGGAATCTATTTACATAGGAATTACCATGTACCTGAGGAAACCTCCTTTCAAATACATCTGGGCCGTGAAGTCAGTGAGAAGGTTTCACGCCACTTGAATCTCACAACTAATTGACAGCTGCCAGCAGATCCCATTATGGAGCTGATTACATTGTGTTAGGGAACATCTTGTAGGATTAAGGCCTTAACTGCTGAACCACTCAGATTTCCAATCTAGCCATGTTGACACAAAACCTAACTATCACCTATGGGTCTCAGGCATCCTCATTGTGAGAATGGTGTAGGACTGGGAAGTGTTTGATATGGTTGCACATAGGGTAGATTTGCATTGAAACTGACTGGATGACACTTAACAACAAGAACAGCAACATCTGCATGCTATTTGTCTATCTGTATGTTTGGATACTTATCTGCTGATCTATATGTCACACAATTTCTGTTAGGTGCTATTGAGTCATTTATGACAGATGGTGACTGTATGCCTGAACCGATGTACAACAGAATAACACTGCTGGCTTCTGCCACATTCTCGGGATCATTACTATGCTTGAGCCAATTGTTGCAGCAACTATGTCAGTCTACCTCGTTGGTTGCGGGCTTTCCTCTTTTTCGATGCTCTTCTACTATATCAAGCATGATGTCTTCCTCCAGGGACTGGATATATGTTCAAAGTGTGTAAGATGAACTCTTGCCATCCTTGTTTCTAAGGAGCATTCTGGCAATAATTCTTCTAAGACAGATTTATTTTCCTTTTGGCAGTCCAGGGTATTTTCAATATTCTTCACCAGCACCCCAGTCCAATCATACTCATTCTGGTGATCTTCCACATACAATGTCCAACCTTCACCTGCATATGAGTAAAAAAGATCATGACTTCAGTCAGGTGCATCTTAGTCCTCAAAGAACCAATGATACTGAAGGAAAAATTCCAAGCAGCACTGAAACCATTAGCCAAAAAATGCTGCCTGGAATTGGTGGAATACCATTTGAAATGTTTCAACAAGCTGATGAAACACTTACTCATCTGTGCCAGGACATTTGCAAGATAGCGACATAACCAACTGACTAGTAAAGTCAATATTTGAATCTTTTCCAAAGAAAAGCGACCCAACAGATGACTCAATTAGAAAACAGTATCATTGGTATTGCATGTAATTAAAATTTTGCTGAAGATCATCCAATAACAGTTCCAACAGAGAGGTACAGAAGAGGGCTTGCAGAGAACCAACCTC
Organism: Nesogale talazaci; assembly: GCA_004026705.1. Classification (NCBI taxonomy): domain Eukaryota; kingdom Metazoa; phylum Chordata; class Mammalia; order Afrosoricida; family Tenrecidae; genus Nesogale; species Nesogale talazaci. Next base: position 12,366 of record PVJH01023421.1, on the reverse strand, counting down.
AGAAGCGGACCTGAAACAAGGGATATCACTGCTAATGTCAGGTGGATCTTGGGCCCAAAGCAAACAGTATCCAGAAAGATGCTGACTTGTGTTTTAGTACTATGCCAAGGCATTTGACTTTGTAGATCATAACAGATTATGAATAACTTTGAGGAGAATGGGAATTCCAGAACAATCAATTGTGCTCCTGCTGAACATGTACATGAACTGAAAGGCAGCTGTGAACAGAACAAGGGAATATTGCATGATTTAAAATCAGGAAAGGTACTCATCAGGGTTGTGTCCACTCACTGTGCTTATTCGATCTATGTGTTGAACAAATAATGTCGGTGTGGCAGTCATGTACTCGTGTGTCAGTTTCATGATTGGGAGTTTAGGGGTAGAGTCTATTCTGTCAATCTGGAGATAGCCATGAGGCCTCTGTGTGGGCATGGCTTTCTCCTGAGAATTCTGTGAAGTCTCACAGTGTTTCCTAATTGGAAAAGAGAGACTTGATTCACACTCTGAGAGTCAGTCTACCGACAAGACAAGATGGTGGCATGCCAAAAGATCCTGAGTCCTGGAACCTGGAGGAGCCAGAGAAGTCACATGGGCTATCCCTGATGGAACCAGACCTCTGGGGCTGAAGAAGCCACAGAGAGACCCCTGCCAGTGCTGAGATGCTTCTACCACCAATGGATACTGCTGATGGACTCTGAGTTCTGGAAATGAGGAGCCATGGGGAGACCCTGGGATACTTCTACTGCATGTGCTTCATGAGTTGGAGGAAGACTTTATAGATTGGTATCAGACATATGGGCTAATATCTGACTTATGACCTTGGACTGGACTGGGTGTATAAATCTTTCCCTTATATCCATATGCATGTTTATGAATTTGTTTCTGTATTCTACCAGACTAACACAGTCAGGGAAAGACATTTTAAGCAACCTGAAGATGACACAATCTTGCTTGAAGAAGGTGAAGAGGATTTGAAGCATTGTCTGATGAAGACCAATGGTTGCAGCCTTCAGTGTGAATTCCAACTAATTGTAAGGAAGAGCAAAATCCTCACATCTGGACCAGCAGGTAACAGCACCACAAATGAGCAAAGATTGGAGTTGTCAAGTGTTTCATCTGGCTTGGATCCATAATTAATGCTCATTGAAGCAATACTTATAAGATCGAAAAGATGTATGACATTGGGTAACTCTACTGCATGAGATCTCTCTAGAGTGTTGAAAAGCAGGCATTTTCTACAAAGCAATAAATACTTCAGATATTACTCCTCTTTTCCCTGACCTTAGACTATACTGAGAAGGTAGAAAATAAACACAGTACAAAACAACTGAGGAAGAATTGTAAGTCTAAGATATATACAGAGTGTGATAGAGATCACAATTTTCTCATATACTTTGGTGAGGAAGGACCAGTCCCTTGAGAAGGACATCACTCTTGATAAAGTAGAGGATCAGCAAAAAAGACAAAGAGTTGCAACGGCTTGGATTGACAGAGACTCTGCAACGGTTCAAGCATAAACAGGAATTGTGAGATTGGTATTGAATTGAACAGTATTTTGCTTTGTTTTACACAGGGTTGCTATTCTTCAGAGTTAACTTCAAGGACCCTAACAATAATCGCAGGGTGATGGAAGACAGGGGAATGTGGAACATTTTTAGGTATAGAAGCCAGGGAAGTTCCATTGAGAAGCATGCATTTTATTTAAGACAGGAGGGATGAAAATGGTCTATACATACAAGTGGAAAAGAACAGTGGGAAGCCTTAACTTACTGATCAGATTGTCTCATAAGATCTGTGTGGTAGCAAGAACACCTGTTTTCCCTGAGGGGCATGTGTCAGAGCACTTTTGGATGTAAGTTAGTGCTAGGTAAAAGCAGAACGTGGTGGTCAGTCAAGGTTCATTAGGAAAGTCATAGCTAGAGTGAAAGGTATGGGAAGCATTGTACGGACAGTTTTAAAAAATTCTGCAATTATTTATAAAAAGATGTGGTGCAAGCAGAAATCTGTGTGCTCCAGAAAATCTGTCACTTTGGACTGACAACCAGAAGGTTACCCTAGGACAACAGTCTATAAGAAAAGGCAGAATTCCTTAACTCTTGGCCTCTTCACATTTGGCTGGTTAAATGTCATGGCATAACCATGGAGACAAGGGTACAATGGTGTTTTTCTCTGTAGTCTCACCTGCTTGTCTGGACTGTGCTCATGATGACAGGCCTGGGTCCACCTGTATAAATAATCTAGGCTGATTTGGAATTGTCCATAAGCTCTGAGCTGCACCTGCATTGGCTGTTCCACAAAAGACGAGAGGCTTGTCTTGTATATTAGGCCATGGCTCTATTCAGCAAAACCACCCAGTTGAAGAGTGAAAAATGTATTCAATCAACCCATTGTTTGGTATTCAAAACATTAAGCACTTTGACTTAGCTTTTAACTGGATTGGCCATAATTTGAATGGGCATGAAAATTGCTTAAATTAGCCAAAATGAAGTAGAGAATTGAAATCATTATTATCAGCTAATCATTCAAGTATTCAAATATTTAATGAAAACCTATTATGTTCAATTGAACCTATTTCATTGTACCTAGAAGTGGGAATTTCAGAGTCAGGAATACTGTTACAGGTTATGTATAGTTGCTTGATTAAGGGAAACACAGATCTGACTCAATTATTTACTGTTTCAACACTGTAGAGATAGAGTTTACATCATTACAGCCTCACAGATCCAGTCTTAGGCACTGATTTTTAAATGTTTTCCAAAGAGTTATAATAGTAGTCACTGTCTATTTAGCTGGTGAATTTTTGCCAAATGTTTATAAATGAAGCTTTCTGGACAAAGGCAAGAGCATACAGAGGGTTTTTTGTTTTTTGTTTTTTTTGACGTTTTGGGACAAGACACAATATGTTCAGAACTGGTTGTGCTAGAACCCAGAATAAGTGTGAAAGTAGTATGAGGGATACAGTGGAGATGAGACAAGTTCATAAAAGGGCTTATAAACACTATGCTGAGAAGCATTGATCTAGCTTTTATACTAGCGGTTCTCAAACTTTAGTATTTAAGGAACATGATGTTGTCATTTGTTCTCAAGTTGATTTTGACTAGGGCAACCCTAGAGAACCCAGTAAACTCCTCCATAGAGTTTTCTAGACTGTAATCTTTATGGAAGTAGGTTGACAGTTTTTTTTCTCCTGCAGAGACGGTGCTGGGTCTGAACATCCAGACTTTTCATTAACAGCTGAGCACCAGAGTCATTGTACTGTCAGAACTTCTTAGAGAGTCTTTAAAAGCAGATTCTCAACACCAATTCCTCATGCAGTGAGTGAAACTCAAGAACATGTATTGTTAATTAGTGTGTCTGGATATTTGCATGTTGGTGGTCCGAGGATCATTTGAGTATTATTAGTCTAGATAATAAGAAGTTCTGAAAAGGTTTGAAACTGTAGAGCATCTTAGGGGCTATCTTTATTCCAATCTACTGAACTCTTCCATTACGTGCTACATTCTAAGCTCCACTGATGCCATGGTAGATAACCTGGCTTTGTGTGTATACTGCCTTATCAGTGAGTTTCAGCTTGTATCTACTGGACACTAATATTGATGATAATAGGAAGACAAAGATTTTATGATGTTGTACTGCAGGTGACCATCTATTAAATTCCTTCAAACTAAATTGAAATATGGTTTTGATTCAATATTTATTCATTTTAAAGTATTTGTTGTTGAGAATATACAAAACAAAACATATACCAATTCAACCATCTTCTATGTATAATTCAGTGAGGTTGATTATATTCCTGGAGTTGTACAATGATTTTCACCCTCTTTTTTTGAGTTGTTCCTCCCTATTATCCCAAATTCACAACCCACCAAGATTACTATCTAATCTTTCAAGTGGCTATTGGCACATGATATAGATATTTCTTAAAATAACACAATGTTCAGGGCTGAGCCCTGGTGGCGTAGTGGTTGTGCGCGGGACTGTGGCCCACTGAGATGGAGGTTTGATTCCAGCTCCAGGGAGCAAAGCTTGGGCCTCCTACTCCCACCACCTGAGGGCAGTGATGCCCCCCCCCCCAAAAAAAATAACACAATGTTCAATGCTGGAATTTTTTGTTTGTATAAGTAAATATTGTTCAGCTTTAAGGATATTTCAAGGGCTATCTTTGGCTTAAGTTTTAAAGATTATCTCAGGGCAATAGTTTCTGGGGTCCAGAGGGCCTCCTTATCTTCAGAAAGTCTAGAGTTCACGAGAATTTGAAAATCTGTTCTGCATTTTTCCCCTATTGATCAGAATTCCTTTATAGAATCTTTGACCAAAATATTTAGATGGTAGCTGGGAAGTAAAGTTCTTCTAGTTTCATGGAAAAAAAGTAGTGTTTATGTACCATTGTGCTTGACACATAGGATGTATGTATGGATTGTGATAAGAGTTATATGAGCCCCCAATAAAATGATTTTTAATACGAGAAGTAGTGTTTATGGAGGTAATTAAGTATATATTTGATACAGAATTCAATTTTAAAGCTTTCCCAATCACATTCCATTTGATCTGTTTCCATGGTGGCTAGCATTATGACTAGCATTCTGAGGCAATTAGCTGGAAATGTCTTTTCCACTTGTTTATTTATTAATTTTACCAATAAGGCCACTTAAAATCTACCAAGACTCATTATTTCTCAAATCCGTTTGTTAGAGCTACTTTTCTAAAACTCAACTATAAATCATGGAAATGGCATTGGGGAAGATATGAATATCTGACTTCCTCTGGGTTCCGTATTTTCATGAAGCAGAGGGCACACATGTCTATCCACATGCCTTTTTCTTTATTTTAGCACCAAATGCTCCTCTCATGACAGTGAAATTCTTTGTTGGGTTTGCTAAATCATTTCAATGGCCACATGGAATTCTCAGAAAAACTCAAAATTATGAGAGTTTACTTGATTAATAGGTTACCACAAATCAGGATCAATCAACAGTAATGATTTAGATCTTGGAGTCACAGCAACCTCTCCTCAGCCAGTGATCAAGTGGCTCTCTGATCCTGAGCCTCTCAGCCACTTGGACTCTGCCTTTATGTAGCAGGAAGCCTACCCACTGCTTGCCCTCAAAGTCTCATGATTTTGGTGCCACTCTTCTTTTTGATCTCAGAGTCTCCTTGCCTCAATCCCTGGTATTTACCTGACTCCTTTGCTTTGTCCCATGGTCTCTGTGATGCAGCCTCCATGGCCTTTAGTCTTGACTTTGGTCATTCCAGACAGACAGATCTGGAACGTGCTTCACTTGCCATTCGTTTTGTGATGATCCTGAGGCAATTAGCTGGAACTATCTTTTCCACTGGTGGAGGAGAGCACTAGTCATGTCTTACAGCTAATTGAACAGACTGGCTTTCGTCAAAGCTCAGCTGACATACCAGTTTCTTGTTCCTCATTCAATCCTTCACTTTCCCAAAATCCTTTACACCGATGGGCATTTTTTGAGTTTGACAAATTGTACTGTCTACATGGAGATAAATGAGAGCAGTTGGATTTTTATTTAAACCCAGCAAATCTGTGGTAACCAGACATGTGTTCAAACACCTGGAGCCTCTCTGAAAAGGGTTGGAAATGAGGAGAACTAAAGAGGGGATCAAACAGCCAAGCAAAGGCCAGCCCGTGAGAAAGCATTCCCTCAGCGCTACCACAAAAGGACCAGGGTCATTCCATACACTAATTAGCAGATCTTTTAATCATAAGGAGAGGTTTGTTTGGATCAAGTCTAGTTCCATCTTGCTGTGAAAAATGAATCTTTGGGGGTATATTTTTCCTTATTTATATATTTGTATAAAACACGGGGAGCTCTTGAATGATCTCATTTCTCACATTTATTTGTTTAGGAGAAGGAGTTAGCTGACAGTACCCCCATTAAGAGGACTCCCCTTATTTATCAATCCTGCCAAGTTCCCTGACAGAAAAGGGGTTTGGTGCTTTTAAAAATAGGTTTTCTTCCTACGTGAAGCAAAGCGTGGAGAAAGGGGAAAGAAAAGTGAAATGTGACGCTTGTAGTGTGAAAGGCAGTTACATTATTTGTCCTTTAGCTGCATTTGTTCCCACTGAGGGAGTGTTTGAGTCTCTCCCCAATTTGCTAGAGATGAAAACCCAGTTGCCCAACCATAAAAGACAAAAAGGACACAGGGAGCAGAGGATTTTCTAAGTACTAATCCTTGCTCCTCAGATTAAAAGAGGGTCAGAGGACTGGTTGTAGTTGTATATGTGAAAATATTCCAAATTTGAGTTTTTAGGTCTTGTAACTCAGAAAGCTCGGTGGGACACTGGAAGTTCCTATGTGTAAAAAATGATGTCATTAACATAAATATTTTATTATATGAATGCTCTTTATCATCTCTAATCCTACTTATCTTGGGCAGTTTTCAATTCTGAATGCACTCTCTCTTCTTATTCTTTTTCTTCCACAAAGTAGAAGTTTGAGAGGTAACCCCATCCACCCCACCCTCGTCCAAGCCAGACTCATTGTAAGGAAATCTGAAATGCATCTATCTTCATGGAAATCTAGAGGGATGGCTCCATATTGCTGTAGATTGAAAGCACGAAGCAATAGAAATGGCACTGATGGAATCCGATAAGCACTGGAAACCAGAGGGCTGGTTGTTTACATTTTTCTAACTCCCTGGCAAAGGGGAAATATTCTAGCAATTTGAGCTCTCTGAATGGTAAAATGTGGTTAAAGTGGTTTAGGATTGATTGCTTGACTTCTGCAGCTTCTTTCTGCTCATGAATAAGGTTCTGCAAAACCTTTCTGATTCTAGCAGTCCTAATGTCTATGGAGATGAAAAATAAAGGATAATGTTTTAGTTTGGGGATAGATTGATCAAAGTTTACTCTTCTATAAAGTGAGAACAATGACAGTACCTCACTTATAGGGTTGTTATCAATGCCAAATGAGATGAAATCTAAAGGGTTCTTACCACTGTCAGCCATATTATCAAGATTAAATATAAAGCCATCTTTATAAAGCCAGCAATGGCTGTAGCATCCATTGGAGAATCAGGGAGACTCGGATGAATTTGGGAGAATGTAAACCTGAGACACTGTGCTAGTTCACAAGGTAGGAATTTCATCCAAAGGAATTTTACCAGTTAGCCTGTGAAGAATCATACTATATCTCTGACACAATTATTACCCTTGCAGTTGGGTCTCTTTGTGGAAACAGTGGAGCAGGGAGCAAGAGAATTAGTATTCCTCATCTACTGGGTGCCAGGTCCTTAATGTAGACAATTGCATATGTCTCCCCATAGTTCCATTAGCCAGTCTAACAGATGAAGAGACTTGCTAACACCCCACAAGGGTTAAGCCAGTAAACTGAGTTAAACATAACGCTAGACCTCTCATTGCCTCGTGCTGTCTATACCCAGGAAGTGAAATTCTCTTCCTACTTGGTTGTTCAGTGGTAAACTTCTTACCAATTATTGCCTATGGAAGAACTAGGCTTGATTTCCAAAAAGGTTCTTCCCACCAAGGCACAGCCAGCTATCAACAAAAATAAATGTGCCATTGAGATGCTAAACATGTTTCCGGGGTGCTTTTTCATAGTCTTATTTTGGGTGGGGTTGCACTGAGACAGGAGATGCCTTGGCAGCAGCTAACAACACACCAAATAAATTGAATAGGACATGACATTTTTTTTCTTTTGAATTACAGAAAAAATAGGATTGCATTGTTGATTAATCTCTTAGTAAACCCTCATGTTTTTAGAGGACTGACACAGACTCCTTCACGTTTTGCCTTCTGACAAAGCTGTGAATGTTTCACAATTTCATAGTCTCTAAAGTGATCCCAAACCACAGACCCATGATACCAATGGAAATGGAAAAAAACCTATTTTCCTTCATGTGTAGGTGGCACATATATCCATGTGTATTGTGCTGATCTCAGTGTGGGTTACCATAAGAATGTGTGAGTGAGTGATGGATGAGAGAGAAACAGTGACAGCAATTTAATTAATTCTATTGACATTAGTATGCCTTTCAGTTTAAGTAAGAATTGAGATTGGAGCAACCTAGAACTCTCCATGGCTGCTATTGATCTTGCTTTTCTATTCAGCATAAATAGAACTGCAAATTAAGAAAGCAAACCAACTTCAGAACTGATGGCTTATTGATGAACAGATCTCTGAGGAAGTTCGTGGAATGACCTCCTGGCTGGTGGGGAGTGGGGTGGGGGTGGGAGCCGTTTCTCAGCTCTATCCCTCTATGCATGACAAGTACTAATGCATCTAAGTTCAAGGAAAAGGAAGAAGATTGGCATTATGGGAGTTACCTATTTGGCCTTATATATCTCTGCCATGCCACCACTGCTAAATAGCAGAAATGCTTTTCCAACAGCCACTATTAGGGGCAATTTTATCCACAAAAGTACCAATGAATGAAACTCTAAACAACATGCAAGTATAAAAAAACTGGGTCAACTAGCTGCACTTTATTTGAGTTGTCTGCAAATGTGCACGAAGCTGTGGAAACTAATGAACACTCACAGAGAAAAATGCTTAGTTCTCAAATGCCTTATACTAGGTGTTCAGAGGGATGAGTGATTTATATACATGAGAATGGATTATGCCATTAACTGGTTGAATGACCTTGAGCAACTCACACCACCTTTATAAGCCTCACTCCTGGATGTATATTTTTTAAACTTCCTCTGGTGGGTCATAGAGCAGGAGACCAGTCTTACATTCTGGTTCAACTCACCCACTGCAATTATCCTTCATGTCTCATCGCTTTGCACACTCCCTCCCTGTGCATCCTCTTTCCATCCCTCCTTCTTTTCTAACCCTCTGGTCTCTGTCCTTGGGTAAATGGCTTCTCTTTTATCATACATCATTGAGAATTATTGCACCGTGAGTGAGTGAGTGAGTGAGTTCTTGACAGCCAAGAGACAGTCTTAGGGGTCCCACTACTCTCATTGACTAATAAGTCTCCTCTCATTTCTGTTTTGTCACTTCTGTTTTTTTAAGTTTAGTGGAAGGATTGAATACTTTCCAAAGTCCCTCTAAATTCTAAGTTCTCTAATTCTCTCTCTCTAGGGCAACGATTCCTAAGAACTTGGGGTGTGTTGGGGGAATGTTTTGGTGGTATACAGAGGCAAATTTGTGAGTAGAGGCAGGCTCGAGACATGGTTAATAATCTATGACACACAGAGTAGACTTTTGCAACAATTATTTGGTTGCAAAATGTCAATAGTGTTGAGGTACTTTGCTTTGGATGTTGGGGAAATGACATGGAAGTCATATCTGACCTGCCTTAGTTCCAGAATGGAGAGGAGGAATAATTCCAATAAGGCAGAGGTCATGCCTTTGTTAGCATTTTATTCCTCTGTTGGATCTGATGGTCTATTGCAAGGGCCACAAAGAATTCACATAAATATTCGGGTTTATTAGGTAAGTTAGTAGGTTACAAAATGTTAAGGATGCAATGACTTATTTCCTAGTATCTCTCCTCAGCCATGCTAGTATGCATGGTTCTCTCTGATCCTCAAACTCTTAGGGATGTGGCCTTTTGTTTCTTCCCTGCTCTGGCTAGTGTTAGTAACTTCTTTTAGCAATGAAAAATATTCAAAGGGCACCATAATCTGTCTGCCATCCAAACTCCTACCCAAAGGCTTTCAGCTTTACCCATTTAGTGGGCCAAAAGCCCTTCCTGGTTCATCATAGCCTTGACATTGTTCCTGTGCTTTATCTCATGGTCTTGACAAGGGTCCTCTGTTGCCTTTCTGAGTGAACAGCTAAGAATGTCAATAACACCAGCAAATTACAACTGCAACATTAAATGTAGTGCATGCTACTACTATTAAGATATGCCCTATGCCTCATCCCTCTAAAAGGGTCAGTTTTAAATCTGTTCACCCATAATTTCAGTATGATACAAATTATGAACTACTTGCATTCACTGCCTTAGAATTGAATTTTTTCATGAGTTTTCAGTCTCCTTTCATATCACTGGTTCAGTTTCTCTCCCCAAACCCAATTCATTTCTACTGATTCACATAGATTCTGACTCATAGTGACTGCCCATATGGGATTTTTTTTTTAAACAAAATTTTTTATGGGAGTAGAAAGACTTGTTTCCGCCCATGAAGCAGCTAATGATTTCATCTGCAGATAGTGTGGTTGTCAGACCAATATGTAACTACTCTGTGTCACCAGGACTCTTCTTTCTCTAGAGGCTTCTCTAGATAACCCAGGTTAAGGCAGGAAGGCATTTCCTTAAGATTGGAATGTGGTGTTCAGACTTTGGGAAAGAGAAAATGCAAGAATCTTTAGTGTTAAGCTAAACAATTCTTCCATTGAGAGATGCTGACTCAACACACCTGGTAGATTACGGTCAAACTACCCCTGTGGGTTTTATAGACTGTATGTCTCTATGGGGACTGAAAGCCTCAGCATTCTCTCAAGAGAGTTAAGCTAGATAAAAACTATTTCCAATCATCTGTTGTATCCAGGACTTCTTGTCCATGACCTCAGTTTATCAGATGGAAGGGGTAAAAGAGAAAAACAAGTTACCCAACCTTCTTATTAGCAGGGTCTTCTCCATGTGAGCTATTTATAAAAACTGATAATTAGCATCCTTTTCAGTCACAGCTTGTGTACTATCACAAACCAGTACAAACCTTGTGGCCTTCAGCAAGGCAGATTTAATAGTTGAAAGTACCATACAGGTCTCAAAGCACTAATGATTAAATGCTGCCCAGCTGTCTTCCTCTGGAGAGGATCCCTAAGATAATTCACAGTCTGGATTTTCCCAGCTCCCCAAGACCATCCACATTTCTTTGCATTGCCCTCTTCTTCCAACTGCAAAGCCAACAGCATTGCATTTCTCTGATCATTTTTCTATAATGACCCATTTGATTCTCACCCCAGGAAGGCAAGATATTTTGAAGGACTCATGTGATGAAGATAATTCAGAATAATATTCTTCTCTCAAGGCATATGATTTTTAATGGTAACTCAAAGTCCTTCTTGCAATGTAATGTAATGTACTCAGACTCCAGGGATTAGAAAGTGGACATCTTTAAAGCACACGGTACACAACACTCACAAAGATAGGGTTGTCATGAGTTGGAATTGATTTGATAGCAGCTGGCTAAATTTGCCTATAGATCTGCACCCACACCGAAAACCTTGATTCTAGAGAAGACTACCTTTCGCTTTCAGAATACATTTCTTTTTCATCTGTAAGAGCCATCACAACTATCATGAATTTCTTGTAAGAAGATACAACAATTTAAAGGTAGTGTCTTATAGAATCAGAAGTGACAACTATTAGGATGGAAACCTACAAATGTAAGTTTTTACTATACCAAAAATCAATTCAAAATGATAGCTTGGATTATCAAATGTGTCAGTTCTGTTCAGGGTATTTCATTTAAGCAGAGAGATTTAGAAACTTGTTCTACAAGTAGTTAATGCTTAGATTGTGATGGCAAAATAGAAGTAAGAATTTGTTTTTGCAAAAAACTCTAGTCGAGAAAGTAATTTCTGCAATAAAATTTCTTTGAAGTGAGGAGTGATTCTTTGTTGTTGAGAATACATGGCCTCTGTAAGAAATTATAGATACATTAAGCATAAAATAATTATTTCAATAGACATTGTTCAGAGCAGTAATAAGAAATACCATGAGTAATAAATATTTCTCCTTTGTTGTTATTAGTTACCATCGAGAGTATTCTGAATAACAGTGACTCTATAAACCACAAAATGAAATATTGCCCAGTTCTGTGCTACCTTTATTTAAATAAATAAGTCCCCAGTCATTTTAACATGAGTGAATTGTCTAGTTACAATGTTTAGGCATCATAAACAAAAAATTTAAAATGTTTAATAATTTACCTTTGTAAAGCAATATACCAAAAGCACATATAAGGGGGTTTCCAAAAGCTCATTGGGAAATTCCATTATCTTTACATCTAAATTTCCATGAGCTTTTGAATCCCTATTCTATAGTTTTTGGTTATTTGGAATTAAAATAATATGAAGTAGGAAAAATTTCCAATGTATTAAAATGATCATTATCATTGTACACCATCAAGTTGATTTCAACTCTTAGATATCATATAAGACAAACTAGTACTACTCCATAGGTTTTCAAGATATCCAATATATGTTTACCATTTTATGTAAATTTATTTATATAAAGGGGAATGGAAAAGGCCGTCCCCTCTTCTCACTTCCTATCTCCATTTCTCATTCCATCGTCTGTGCCCTGTTTAGCTTCAGAAAAGTTATCAGATCACCAGGACAAGTTAAGCAAGAAAAATTCATGAAGGAAAAATGCTAAACATAAGTGATCCTTTATATAATTATAGTAGGTGTTAATTTT